>JAPYZR010002382.1:0-32962 GCA_030522945.1 Trichopria nigra
GATCAAATTGTAATTATATTTGTATACGTGTAACGAATTATGTGCTGAGTCGCGAAGCCTATATAGTTATTGAGGCCCGAAGGGCCGAATCAGGACAATTGCGAGCGAAGCGAGCTGCGCGCCGGGGGTCCAGGGGGCGGAGCCCCCTGGTGGGGTTGGCGGCCGAAGGCCGCAGGGGCGAAGCCCCTAGTTTCAAATCGTATTTTGTAATTCAGTATTTTTATTTGTAATTGATATAATCAACAGTGTGCATTTCGTCTTTTTAAAATAATCATAAAAGAAAATGGCGTCGAAAGCTACGAACATGACGTTGAAATGCATGATTTTTTAAAATTTATCGTTATTAATCGATCGGAAATGTTTGTTGAACCATTCAGATTGATGATAGATAGAAAAATAATTGTAAAACAAAATGGTTGGACTCAAAATGTGTATTGACATACCTGTTTTTTTCGCACATCGTCGTATACGTTTTGCGTAAAAAAATTATGTATAAAAAAATAATGTCAATGATGTAGGAACAAAAAAATATATATCTGATTCAAAATGGCGGTTAAAAATACTAAAATATTTTTAGTGTCAAATAGAGGTAAAAATTGAAAAATATAATTCACAAATAAACTTGAATTTTTCATTTATTTGTGATAAAAATTTGAAATCTGTTCACTTCGATGAATGCACCTTGTACAGCATTAAATTATCCTTAAAAATAAAAAAAAAAATTTTTTCTTTCCGATCAAAACTAAACGAGATAATCCAAGTTGAATTAAAAAAAAAAAATTAGACACCTGTATCATACAGTTTACGCGTTATGCAGGGGACTTCTATTTATTTATATATATTTTTTTTCAAATCAATTTTTAATGGATTATTGTCAAATTTTTAAAACGATTTATTGTCATCAGCCTATAATAATTCGTCTAAATGAATATATTTACAAGAAAATGACATTTTTCGTAATGACAGTTTCGAAACAGAAATATCTAAGAAATTTGAATCTTTTCCAATTGCATTGATTTACAAATTTCTTATCGCTAGAAAGTCACAATATTTTGACACAAAAGTCGGGAAACTCCGAATCGCATGATCGCCTATGGAAGCCATCATTTCGATATGACTTACTCTGGATCACATGCTTGAAAGTGACAAGCTACTATTCATTTCGGAATGTCAGATCTCAATAAATATAATTGTACTCTTGAAATATTGGTGCTAACATTGTGGTATATCATAAAAACAATATTAATAAAAGTTTCCATTTGAAGACCGATATCTCGGCGAGAAGTAGACGTATCAAGATGTATAAAAAATGAAATTAAAGCTAAACGAACAAAGTATCCGATCCTTATAGTGCTTAAGCAAACAACAATTTTTCCACGCCCGTAGACAAAAAAAAAACTAAACAAATTTTGAAAATTTGTTTGTTGCTGGTTTTTCTAAGATTACTCAAAAACCGCGGAGGCTACAAAATTTTAAAGTTCTAATCCAAAAACTAGACACTTGGAGCTATAATTTCCTTTTATTTTTATTTCCTGTACGACCATTTCTCTCGAAGTTACGGCCTGTTGAAAATTGCCCAAAAATTTGGAATTTGTTTTTGATCCCTTAAATTTTTCCAGTAGTGCATATATATCTTTTATACGACTAAGTCAATAAAAAACAAAACTTAATAATTCAGGCGGAGGCAGTGCCGGATCGAACGCCCTGTATCACCTCTCGAAGAAGGGGGTGAAAGCCGTGCTCCTGGAGAAGTCCAAGTTGACTTCCGGTACTACTTGGCACACTGGGGGACTTTTGTGGTGCCTGCGACCCAACGACATCGAGATCGAATTGTTGCGGGGCACCAAGAACACTATTGCCGACCTCGAGAAGGAGACCGGCGAAAATCCTGGCTGGATAAACAATGGTGGCCTTTTCATCGCCCACAACGATGTGCGGCTGGACGAGTATCGGCGACTGGTGACAGCTGGAAAAGCTTACGGGGTGGAAGCTCACATTCTCAGTCCAGGTGAAACACAGGAGCTATTCCCCCTCATAGACAAGAGCACCTTTTGCGGGGCCATATACTCACCGGGGGATGGGGTCGTTGATCCAGCCATGCTGACGTCAGCGCTCGCTCGCTCCGCCAAATCTAGGGGCTGTGAGGTGATTAAAACACATTTAAATTTATAATTCCAAATTACTTGTTTTCTTCAATTGTCCAATAAAAGCCGTAAGGGAAATTATAATTGATGAATCTCGGTATTTCGCGCAGGTGATCGAAGAATGTCCCGTCACTCGAATATTGACGGACGAAAAAGTTTTCGGCTCGAAGCAAATCACCGGTGTCGAGACGCCCTATGGAATAATTCGGACCAATTGCGTGCTCAACGCGTCGGGAGTTTGGTCCAGGAGCATCTCGAAAATGGTCGGTTTGGACATCCCGGTGATTCCCATGAAACACGCCTACGTGGTCACCGAATCCATGAAGGACGTGAAAGGGACACCCAACATCCGGGACCACGACTTGAATATATACTTCAAAGTTCAAAACGAAACTTTACATATCGGAGGCTACGAGATAAATCCCATCATTTTACGCACGGTAAGTTTTCGCATAATCGGAAGAAAAAGAAATTTTTCAAAATGGCGGCTCAAAGTCGAAAAATGCGAGAAAACGATAAAGCAATTCGTTATAAAATCTGACGTTTTTAAAATTGGCGAATGATTCAAATCGATTTCGAAATCTGGCCAATGTTGGCAGAAATGTCAATGAATTTTATTTTTCAAAATGGCGGACTGTCAATACTCGAAAGTTTCCATTTTTTTTTGTCGGGGTCATTTCTCAATGACTTTATTGATTATTAAAAAAAGATCTACGTAACGACGAGAAACATGGAAATGAAAAATATGACTTAATTTTCCAGGAATGAGTGAAACGACACCAGGAAGTATCGAAAAAAATGGTGGTTTAATTTTCTAGTTTTCTAATTTCACAGTACATAATGTCGCGATTTTTAATAAATTTTGAAATATATATCGATAGAAAATATGTTTATTTTTATTCGACTTTACTGACCTGAAAAGAAAACATACAAAAATGTCCAACAATTCTCTTATTTTGTAACATAACCTCAAAAATGGTCGAATTCTGCAAATTATCGAATGTTTCGAGTCGCAACGCTTCTCAATTGCAGATTTTAAGAAGTAAAATTCAATAATTTTTCAATTTGTTTAACTTCAATTAATTTCAATTTCATTTGCTCCGTTTTGACAGGTGCCAAATGATTTTTCCTTCGGACTGTACGAACTAGACTGGAATGTTTTCAATTCTCACTTGGAGTCAATGATTCAACTCGTGCCTAAATTGGCGACAACCGGAATCAGAACAACCGTCTGCGGACCAGAAAGTTTTACACCCGATCACAAACCAATCATGGGTAAATAAATCATTGTCTTAAATTTACACACGTGTATATTTTATAAAACTAACAATTTGCCTCTAATTGATTGTTTATTGATATATACCGCAGTCTGATATAATATATATAATATATATAATATATATAATACCCAAACTGATGGTAATTTCCGATTCTGATCTCCTTAAAATTAAAAAAATATCCGATCCGATCATTTTGATCTAAATTTAAAACGAAGGGGTGAAAAATTTGTATTTCAAAATGGCGACAATCAATATGGCGACTTGAGGTCGAAAATTTTTTACCATCCCTACCAGAAAAATGCCACAGAATCTGATTAAAAATAACACGTAGAATACTGTAGAAATTTAATTTTTTTTTTCTTTTTTTTTTTTGTTCAAAAAATTTATTAAAAGCATCGACAGACGATACTTACAATGTCATACAATAAAAATGATTTAAAAATTCATACAGAAAATAGTGTAAAATTACTGCAAAATAAATATATTCGCCACATCAATTCATTATTTTAATCTACTTTTATAAGTTATATTCTATGAACGATCTTTTTCGTTAATTGGAACATTATTCAATTAAAAATGATGTATTTATATTCATTGTACACGTTGTAATTGACGTTCATATATTTTTTTTTTAATCACTCTCTAATAAAAAAATAAAATTTCTATATATAGTATTTTTTCGGCATGGATTTTCGATTAAAATCAGCAAATTGCGTCTAAAAATGTTTTTCTTACAATTGGGATGTAGGTCGCTAAACGTGCATCTTAAATTTTCCGGAATTCAAGATGGCGGACCAAACATGACGGACGAAAATTTTCAAAATATTTCAATTTTCAACAAAATTTGTGAGCAGGTGTTTCGTCAGGTTCGCGATGTAATCACGAATAATCTTTTGTCAAATTCCGAAATTCAAAATGGCGGACGAGTATTCTCAAAATGTTTCAATTTTTACAAAAATGTAAATATTTTTATATTATATAAATTATTATGATGTGTATATGTATATTATTTATAAAAAGTTATTGTAAAATACTATGTTGTATATTGTTGTACATAACAATGTACACTTGTTAAAAAAAATTCTATATTCTTATGAATGAAACATATTTCGAAAACATTCGTTTGCCATATTGGATCCGCCATGTTGAATTACGGAAATTTGATAACAGATTCGTATTATTGTTATATAGCGACCATAAAAAACATGCCAGAAACACATTTTCAGGAGAAATTTGTCGATTTAAAACGTTGTACATTTAAAAATTTTATTGAAAAATTCGATTTTTCGTTTTATAATCGTATTCTCTTGTTTTTTTTTTTTCAACGTTTATAACCGATCAGAAACGACAGCCGAAAAGTACAAAAATAATCGTCCGTTTGGGACTTCTTAATGGATTAATTAAAAAATGTACTATTATATATTAATTTAATATAATAAAAAATTCATGTATACCACAATTTCAATTATAATTAATTTTATTGCAATGTGCATTTTATAGGAGAAGATCCGCGTTGCTCTGGATTTTTCTATTCTTGTGGATACAATAGTGCTGGAATGATGTTTGGCGGTGGGTGTGGAGAACAAATTGCCAATTGGATCGTACATCATCGACCGGAAAAACACATGTTCCAGTATGACATAAGAAGGTTGGTATATATATTTGTAGAAATACAATCTCGACATTTAAAATAAAAAATTAAATAAAATTTAATAAATTGAAAAAAGGTATTAAAAAAAAAAAAAAAAAAAAAAATTAAAATTTTTGGGAAAAAAAACATTTTAAAAAAAAAAATTATATTTTTAAAAAATAAAAAAAAAAATTGAAAAATCGAATTGGATGATTTTATTAAATTTGACGAAAACTGACAATTGCGACGAATACAAATTGCTGAGAAATAATGTAGACAATTAATAATTTCACAAAAGCAATGGCATAATTTTCAAAATCAATTTTGAGAATAATGTAAAATATATGTAGTATAAAATTTATCAAAATTTTCAATATAAATAATTTCAACGAACATATCTTTTTGCCTTTCTCGGTAGATTTTCACCAGAGCAGACAAAAGATACTATGTGGGCAAACGAGAGATCACACGAAGCGTACGCAAAAAATTATTCCATCGTTTTTCCATATGATCAGCCATTGAGTGGAAGAAATTTCAAAACTGGACCTTTTCACGAGGTAAACATGCTCCGACAAATTATATTGAAAAAGACATCTTAAATTTCTTCAAAATTTCTTACAAATATTCCCTACATAACTATTCTTTAGTTTTAACATTTGTATTAAAGTCGACATTCAAAAAGCATGTCTTGGAACAAAATACCTTATTATTCTGATTAAGTTTTTCAATACTAAAAAAATTGAAATTGCTAACATTCATTTAAAATTAATAACTCTTATCCGCACTATTAAAATTTTCTTCGTTAAAAGTAGTTATAGACATTTTTAGTAGCGAAAGAATTTTAACCACTAAACTAACTGAAGTTCGACTGTGAGATATGACTGGAAATTGAATAACAGTATAAATAAAACTTTGCAAAAAATGAGAATGTATTTATTAATAATAAATTCGTTTATGAAAATGTTAATTTTTGGTTACCGCTGAATTTAAACGTATTAAGAGACTAGAAATTATCAGTTTGTTTGAATTCATTATATGTTAATCAACAATTTACATATATAATTCGATTACAGCTACTTATAAACAGAGGGGCAGTGATGGAAGAACGTCACGGTTGGGAAAGACCCGGGTGGTACCTGAAAAAGGAGACAGCTCCAATCGCCCCGTATGATTACTATGGCAGTTATGGCACTACTCGAAATGAAAATCACAATTACGAGAAGATACTGAAACAAGAATATGTTTTCGATTTTCCTGAACATCAACAAAATGTAAAGAATGTCTTTTGACGAGTAAATACTTTTTATGAAAAGAACGTAATGATAAAAATAAAAAATAATCATTAATCTATAAATATTCATTTCTTTGCAGATAAAGGAAGAAGCGTACGCTTGCAGAAACAATGCTGCCCTTTTCGACATGTCGTATTTTGGCAAATTTTACATCTGCGGTCCCGAGGTTCAGCATTTAGCGAATTATTTGTTCACTGCCAACACGAAAGTCGACGTGAACAAAACCGTTTATACGTGCATGTTGAACAGAAGGGGCGGTGTCGAAGCGGATTGCACGGTCACACCGATCTTACCAGGATCAAGCGGAGTGGTGGATCCGATCTTCAAAGGCAAAGCGCTTTACATCGGTAAGACTAAGAGAATAACATTGGAGAATATATGGATAGTACATACTACAGTTTGAAGTATATGGAAAAATAAAATGAATGAATATTGCATTCATAAAATTAAAAAGTAACACTTCAATATTTCAGTGACTAGCGGAATGTCAGCATACCACACATGGGCCCATATTCGCAAAGTAATTAAAGACATGGGTTTCAATGTCAGTTTACACGATGCTACTCATCAAATGGGTATTCTTTCACTGCAAGGGCCTAATAGGTGAATATTAGTTTTCCAAGTAGCAAAATACTTCGACAAATGATTTATCACATAAAATGTTTGCAAAACAGTAATGAGACGTTCTTTTAAATTTTCAGTCGAAAAATTCTACAAAACATGGTTGACTGTGAACTTTCGGATGAAGAATTTCCATTTTCTACCTCTAAATTGCTACGAGCTAATAAGCAACTGGTTAGAGCTTTCAGGATCAGTTTTGTGGGAGAATTAGGCTACGAACTGCACATTCCATTACAAAATTGCGAGAAAGTTTTCCAGGCGATTGAGGCATATGGTAAACCATGGAAATTGAAGCTTGCTGGTTATCGTGCTATGTACAGTCTCAGTAGCGAAAAAGGTATGTAAGAATTGTTCGTAATATACGATAAATTATGTTTTTATAAACAATTGAAATCCATATATATACATAATAATTAATATATTATTACTGCGACTCTAGGATTTCACTTATGGAATGCAGATTTACGGTCAGATGACAACCCCATCGAAGCAAATCTCGGCTTTATATGTAGGAAAGGTGAATTATATTTAGGAAGTGACGCAGTTGAAAATCTCAGGAAAAACGGAGTTAAGAGGAAATTGGTCAATTTACATGTAAAGCAGTACGTATAAATGAAAAAAAAGTTTTTTTGCCGATTTAAAAAATAAAAAAAACTGTAAGTTTATTATTATGATAAAGAAATCTAATACTTGTGTCGTTTTAAAGTCAAGTACCGCTTTGGGGCCTCGAAACAGTCTACAGAGACGGAAAAATTGTTGGAATTATGCGTAGAGGAGAGTATGCATTCACATTCGGTCACAGTATTGGACAAGCGTAAGCATTGCTTACCTCATTAAGGAACTTGTATATGTATGAAATAAAAAAAAAATAAACATTATATTTCTTTTACAGGTACATTAAACATCCGGAGGGTGAAAATGTAACTAAGGAATTTTTACAATCTGGGAAATTCGAAGTGGAGATAATGGGAAAAAAATATCCGGCCGAAATTCATTTGAAAAGCCCATTCGATCCTCAAAATAAAAGAATGATGGACAAGTACAGCGAATTGTGAAACTTGGACGTTCGTTATAGCGCGTTTTGATCAAGTACAATGTACTACCTTCCTTTGCTCGGTATTTGCTGGTCAAGTATGACACTATCTCGAAACGTGGGTCTATTGACAAGATTTATACACAGCATTGTATAGTAACTGTGATTTATATATATTTTATTGATACTGTTGCGTTATTTTTTATATAAATAAAGTGTTTTTATAAAATACTACTGTACATGTTTACTGTGATATCTTTGTTAACCTGCTAGTGGGTTGGCGTGTATCGTCACACTGTTCAATCTTGTATCTTGAAGAGGTTTGAAATTTTTCGAATTAACAGGTAATTTTTCTAGTTGGTCTAACGTACTTAATCCATCAATAACTCTGAAACAAGAATAAAGCAATTAAAACCGAATTCTTTAACAATGGTTTTTTTTTTACATATTCTAGATAGTAATCGTATTGGCAGATATAATTTCACAAAATATAAATAAACACTAAACAAATCACTTTTATTGATATATTAACCAAGTACATTCTTAAAATAATTATAGTATAATAGAGCAAAAATATAACATAATAATTATACGTATAATAAAGTTCGTACTTTCCAAATAGTGTATATTTCAAATCCAGATGTGGCTGAGCATCATATGTTATAAAGAACTGGCTTCCGTTGGTATTTGGACCATTGTTAGCCATCGAAACCAAGCCTCTTGCATTGTGTTTTAAATCCTCCTTAAATTCATCTTCAAATTTTCGATTCCATATCGAAGTGCCTCCTTTTCCAGTTTGAGTCGGATCACCTGTTTGTACTATGAAACCCTTCATGTTTCGATGAAACAAACAATTGTTGTAGTAACCACTCGCGCAAAGTGCCAAAAAATTCTGAAAGATCAAGAATAAAGATGAGCTATTTCAAGTGATTTATCGAGATCTAAAGACAAAATAATTAATATCAATAAGTATCCATTGACTTCATAATCATTTTTAGTTCTCTGTAGACATTTTAATCATTCAAGGTATTTTCAATCCCACGAAAAGATAAATCTAAAATTGTTAATTATTATGAATAATTAGCTCGGATTATTATTAAAGATTGAGAAATGTTATTCATTGTAATCCACTATTTTCATGTTCCAGTATCGACAATAACATAATACGTATGTATTGTTCACCACTTTAAGCGGATAATTTAGATCAGAATGGTAACAAGTCATAGCTTGACGTTTAATAACTCCGGTAGCAAATTCATACAGGAAAATGGAGTCATTGGCTTCCCATGTAGACTTTATATTTTGATCAAATAAATTATTCGTTATTCAATAAAATTAAAAGAACTATGTCTCTATGGCTGGTTTGAAATAAATAGTACTATATCATTCCCAAGTTTTTCAAATTATTCAACTGCGACAACATCTCGTGTATATTTACTGTATTATATAATTGCGAAGGGTTTATTACCCATCAATTTAACGATAAACAAATAAATAATTTAGAGGAACAACCGCGCAATGTAACAAATGTATGTATTTATCAAGATTGTAATGAGTAAAATAGAGACGATGAAAGTAAATCTAATTGAATTCCAATATCTTGTATAAATTACAATCTACAATCTAGTGATTGTTTACGGAATGTTAGTGACACATCAAAATGATAAATCGAATTGAGGTTAGGTTGGACAAAATCAAAACATTTATCGAAAGTCAAGGCACGCATATTTAGTTTATAACAGGAATATAGTATTGTATTTCCAGAATGACATACCTCGCATGTTTTCGGACACAATTCGCAAAAGAGTTCAATCTTAATATCTCCAACGTCCGTGTGTAATGTGACACTCTGCAATGAGAGAAAAGAATTCTTAAAAACAACTCGACACTAAAAAATTTAGTTCGCGTTAGATAACAATCATAATACCGACCATCTTTCTGATCCTTCGTCAACGTTTCAATCCGGATCGCGTTTTGCGTTATATCGGTATACAAAACTGTCAATAAGATTTCGTGTTTCGCACACTTTTACCGCTTTTACTAATGGCGGCCATCTTGGTGCCACAGACCTCAATTTGATTGTTGTTTATTGTCTCGACGTTCCTCGGCACGCAGGTCTTTCATTAATCAGGACCAAAAAAATTCTTCGAAAAAAATCTCACCAAATTCCGAAATTAGATGAAAAATTGGACGGTTCGCGAGGTTCAATCAAAAGATATCACGGAAAATCGAAGAGAAATTGGTCACTCGCTTGACGCGTGGATCCTTTCCCATCATTCCCTATGTTTGCACATGTATTGTCTATATGGAATTTTCAAAGTGACTTCCTCCGTATACCGGAAGAGCTTCCACTACCACCACTAGCTCGTTGTTGTAACTGTGCGTATATGCACTCGCCATATGCATCGCGTATATTGCTGCATTCTCTCTCATTTCTAATACATATGTATATATGTGTGCATGCACATCAGCGTCTAGATAGGCATATACTCTCGGAAGCAGGGATCTCTGTCCAGTAATGAATAAACGACCGGAGCGACGCGCATAAGAGGAAACGTTTACGACAACGTCATAGAGAGAGAAAAACGTGCGTTACAATACAATATATAGAAAAAAAGCAGTTCCCCTTCCGCTGTTGTGTGACGTTACCCGGAAAACTCGGCCCGGGCCCCCCGAAGAAGAGGACGCGAATTTTTCATCGAGGACGTTACCCCGGAGCAAAAGCCCATTTGACAGCCAATCGCCGATCGACGGGAGTCTTGCGGAGCTCGTGCTTTGGCCGCATGACGTAATTGTATTGATCGAGGGGAAGAAGAGCCGAAAGTCGCGCATTCGCCATCTTGGACGAATTGTAGAAAAGAAGAAGTTTGCGTGTCTCGTAGGCGCGGTGCGACCGTTGGGACTGTAATCAGCGGCGATACGTGCATTCGATTGTTTTATTGGGATTTTAACCCGTTTGTGAATCGATAACCCATTTGGACGGACCGAGGTGAGTCTCTTTGCGTTTCCCGGCAAGTCCTCCCTATATACATACAGCTATTCGCCACCTTTTATACGTGCGTAGGCGCCAGTATATAGCATATACCCCAGAACTCTCTATCTCTCTCTTTCTCTCTCCGTCTCTTTCGTCCGTTGCTTCACTACATATTTCTTCTCTCTCTCTCTCTCTCTCTCCTTCCTTCTCCGTCTGTTCGGACTCGCTTTCTCTTTCCTGCTTCGCTAGGAGTCCCTTGAATTATACGTACTCGTCGGCGCCGTCGATTAACCGTTAGGCTCGAGCCGTACGCGGCGGCTACCCTGTAAAACCGTACAGAAGAAACGAATCTCGGGTTATATTAAACGAGCGAACGCATTGTTTTGGCTCTCTGACATTGTAGTTCCGCGCCACGGGGTTGGGTCGACCTTAGTGCGGCGTCCCATCGGAAAGTCGCTTCTTCTCACTCATTGAAAAATCAGCATTCGTCCGATTTCTCGGACTGTTTCTTTCCTTCGCTCTTACCTCTCGCCCTTCCTTCCGTCTCCTGCCATTTCCCGTCGCGCATTACCTCTCGAGGACTAGAGAAGAGGAGGAAAAAGAAGCGAGGAAGAAAGTCGAACAAAGTGAGTCCCTCGAAACTCGTGCGCGGCCAGCGAACTCTTCGTGTCCCGACGCCTTTTGGAAATCCTCCGGAAAAAGAGCGGCTTCGTCGGTGCCGAGTTAAAAGACGAGTGTTTCGTGTTCAGCCTTTCGCGGCAAGTTCTTCCTGGCTTGACAGGCGAGGACCACGCGCCAACGAGCCCACCGGAGCATCGTCCCACGTCACGACACTCGCGAGCACGTTTGCTGGATTTTGGCGACGTCCAAACGGCAGGGCGAAATCCTCTTTCGCGATTTCCGAGACGGACGGTGAGTAATCGGAGGCGACGCACTTTTCCCCTTATCTCTCTGGTATTTGTCGAGCAGGCAGGCATGATTAACGGCATCGGTGACAATTGCTCATGACGCCGAGGTCGTATCGTCATTAGGGACAGTTTTGTCCTCACCTCCGACAGTGTAGTTTAGTTCTTTTCTCAATTCGTCAGTGCGAGGCTCACATTTCGTAGTATCGTATTGAACTTCATTGTACGAGATGAGTACACGAGCAGGAAACGAAAGAGAGAATGTCGAGCGCTGCTAGGAATTCATTACAAATATGTGCGCATTGTTGAATGTATACTTGGAAAGCATGCGACTTGTTTAGGAAACATTAACGTTACACGTTCGATTGTAAAGGCATTTAGAAATATAATAAGCACAGCCTGCGCTCGAGCTCGTGACTACGGATTTGAGCCTTGATACTTTTCTCATCGTGACTATTTATCGTCTTTATATTGATCATTTTTAATAATGCTAGTAAATGAGTCCTTTTAAAGTTGCATGCTTCGACTAGGCAGGAATCGTTTCTGAGGTCATGCCTGCAAAGTTTTAGATATCAGCTGATTCAACGTTTTGTTTAATTGTAATAATTGAGTTTAATGCGAAATTGTTGTAATCTAAACAGATATTTACGACAATTTTATATTATTGTTTCATTTAAATTGGAGCTCTATCGAAACATTTTAAAATATTTTATTTTTTTGTAGTTTTATATTATTTATTTATTCAAGTAAACGGGCATATATAGATGAGCAAGATTCAATTGCTGTAATTCATTTGTTGTCATTATAATATAGTAGAACAAAAATACTAAAATACTTCACTTAACGGGTCAATGTTTAAATCTTGTTATCGGTCATTGTTAAATTCCTTTTTTACCAAATTGTACTTAAAAGAAGGTTAAACAGGAATCGGTAGAATTATTCTGGTTAAGAATCAAATATTCTGATGACTTACCCCACAGTCCCTGTACTGAATAAATGTACTCATTTACCGTCTTAACATGTATTTGTCGGATTGATAGAAAAACTGTTAAAATCGTAGTTAAAGAAGTGAAAAGCAAATTCAAGCATCAAGATATATTTTTTTAAAAGTAACGTTAATATCATCAGGTATTTTGTCATAATTAAAGTAAAGCCAAGTAACACGTAGATCACAATTGGACAAAAATGATATTTTATACCTATACAAATTTTTTATACCAAAAGAGAATTTCGGTTAAATATTTTGTATTACAAGATTAAGGAATTCTTCTTCGATGCAAAAGTGGCATATTTTGTTATTATCGTTAAATATAAATTAACTTGAAAAAAATAAAAAAAAAAAAAGGAGCAGGAAATCGACAGATACAGCGTAAACTTGATGCTAACCATTTAACGAAGATGGTGCAGAAGTGTGTTTGATATTGAGAATAGTGGCACAGTTTTCATATTTTAACAATACATTAGATAATATAACACTTTTTGGAAAACAAATTAAACAGGAATGGTTTAAGTTTCAATATACCCATTATGGCATGAGGCATATGACAAATTTAAAATGAGTACATTGGTATTACTAATCGATTAATAAATATATAAGTCAACATAGATAAATTTGTTAATTGATGCACATTCGCAGTCAATATATTTTACTTAATAAAAAATCGTAACAAACTCAATTATTTTATATTTACAAAATCAATGGTGAAATCATAAAACTAATTTGGTACTAAGTTGGTACGAGTTCATAATGATATACATATGATAAGGATAGGATAAGGAAATTAGCGTAGTGTAATAATGGTTTATTACACTTTAATAATCATTTTATAGATTTGAAGTAAGAAGTATGTGATATCTTGCATTTTAAAAACTCCGCATAAAGTATGACTGAATGACTTATAACAGTATGTGTGAGCTTGAAAACTTACATTTATTTTGAAACATTCAACTGATTCAGAAGGATAATTCTAAATTATCTAATTCATAAATTGAAAAGAATAATTTATTAAACGTCGTTTATTTTTTAAACATCATTTTAAATGCTAATTTATCCATATTGATAATTACTTATTTTGATTCTCTTTCATTTACAGACAAAGGGTTCGTTCGTTGGGTCTGAGTAGTACTAAATGGTTGCCTGCAGACAGCATGTCTACTATGTCAGGGATAGTGTCGAAGGGGGAGAAAGGAAAGCCCAAGTACCAATCATTAGATATCAATAGTTTATATCGGTCGAGCAGGGTGAGTGAATTTATTAATGTCTTAACCGCTTCACGGCACAGCCGATAGAAATTTGTGCGATCCTTATATAAAAAAAATTGTTTATTAATATATAACAGGGGGAGTCATTGGAACAGCACCAGCAGAAGAACCAGTTACCACGCAAACATGGAATGCAAAGCTTGGGAAAGGTGCCCTCGGCGCGGCGACCACCTGCTAATCTGCCTAGTTTGAAGAGTGAACACAGCAGTGGTGATCCAGCTGTCAGTCTCGTACCTAGTGGCGGAAGCGGTTGGGCCACAACCAAGGAATCTGCACCAACGTCTACTAATACCGTAACCACAACAGCAAACACACCATCTGATAGTACAACAGTATGTTTACTTACTTTACTTCTACCTTAACATCTCTGTGCGTTATTTGTATTCAAAACTGAATTCTTTTGATTCGCTCATTAAATTTATCTATTAATCTAAACTTGAAAAATGATTCATATTTCTAATTTTCTATTCATCACTTGTCAACAGACCAATTCATCACCGTCACAATGCACAGCAGGACCCACTCCTGCATTGACGCCACAGCATCCGCCACTGCCAGGGCAACAACAGCAACAACCGAACGCAATACAATCTCAACAGTCATCCGACGCAGGGAACAAATCAACATGGAGCGCAATTATGAGCAGACCAGGAGATGTTGGTAAGTTTCGATAAAATGATAGTAAATTTCTGGATTTATTATTGACCTGAATTTGTGCAAATTTTACTTTTAAAATATAATTTATAATAAAAACTAATTTCGCTCTTGTATCGTGCTATTCTCAGCTCAGTGAGAATGCACAGATCAACGTATGCTTGTAACGATTTCGTTTTATTCAATATGTTCAGAATGCACAAGAGAGCTTTATATGTATAATGTCTCATTCTATTATATGTTAGCTGCATCGATGATGCAGTCATTTAAGATGAAGAGAATTATAACTGAATATAGAGATATGGATGCAATTACAATTTTTTATAACTGAGTCTTGAAAGTTAATCGTCAATTTTGGCGTTCGCATTAGTATATTCTGTTTTCATGTTTACAAACTTTAATTAAGCATCCACTTTTTAATTGGTACTGAATATGTGGCGAAGAGAACAAATTTTTGTTGCTTTTTTTCTTCTCGAGGACACATTAAAAAACAAAAGCGTGTAATTTCGGGTGGGCTTCGTGATTAATGGAAAGGTCCAAATGTGTTAGCTGCGGTAGGTTACGCAGGGCTCGTGGAGGGCGGCCGGGGGGTAAGAAGTTCTCTCGGATTGAGTTTTCTTGCCCATCAGTCCCCGCAGTTTCAACACGAGTTCCCCAGTCTCAGTGGGCAGCCCCCTGCCTCGGTCTCGACTCCGAGCCAGACTCAACAACAGTCTCCGGCGACGTTCAACGCGGTTTCAAGTGCTGCGCAGCATCAATTGCTGCTACCGCAACAGTCTTATTCCCACCATTCAGGTGCGCTGTCGCTTTGCCACCAATAGCCGTATTAGATTTCGTATGATATTTGTCGCACTTGTAATGCTCTTTTATGTCTCTTCACCTTGACAAAAGCTTCTCTCATTTCTTATTTATTACTTCAGATATGCCTCTTTGATTGATTCTCCTTCAGATGCGACTTTCAGTTAAAGCATACGAATGTATTTACTTATTTTATTTCGTGTCTAGATCCTTATTCTTTCCCTTTCTTTAGGACATCAACATTAACCAAGAGCGGGGTAGATGTTCTAACCCACAGAAAAAAAATTATTTCTACGCGATGTTTGTATTCTAGTCGATATACGATCAGATGCATCTACCACAATTTTTCAGTTTTAGTGCCTTTACACATTTTTGTTTTATGCTGCTTTCTAATTTCTTTTTAGAAAAAGGATTCCTTTTATTGTTCACTAATCTTTCTTTTTTTATTGATACTGATGTTGATCTGTACATCAAGATGGTACGTTGTACATATTTTGTTTTATTAGAAAACAAAAAACTAAGTCTTTCCAATATAATATTGCACTTATGTTCGATGTGAATGATGAAATATGCCTGCTGTGACTTTGTACAAGATGACAGTATTTGTTGAAGCCTTTTTGGTACTGTTTTGTGTTCATTTGTTTGCTTACTTATTAATTAACTACTGAACATCCGCCTATTGATGCAAAATGCTGACTGATTTAACCGTTTGGAAAATGTTTTTCAAATTGTGTTATACAGGAGGTGGACCAGCAGGTCAACAACAGTCAGAACAGAACCGAGAATTGAACGCACAATACGGTCCTGGGCCAAGTCTACGTCCCCAAAGTACGTAGTATTTGACTCTTGATTACCCCATGTAAAATGAGGGTCTTAGTCGGTTGCGTATTACGTTTAATTTTTTCAGATACCAATTTTCTATACTTGAAAATCTTATTCGCAAATTTTATTATATTACACCATGGTCGGCATTTATTTATCTATTAAATATCAATTGGCCCATAAAACCTTTTTACAACAAAAAAGAAAAGAAATGTTGACAAAATATTTTGCATAAAATAATATACTGATGCAAATTAAATTTTATTTATTTGAAATAAAATCTGAAAAGGTTGTCATAACATTGAGTAAAATTTGAAAATTTAAGTCGTAAATAAAATTACAGCCGAAGGAAGCTGGATCCAAGGTGGAAGCCGTACAACTGGTGGATCTGGAGCAGGGGTAGCCGGTCCCGGAAATGGGAATATTCCGGCGGGCCAGGGCCCCCTTTCTACCACAAGCAATCTGCAGGGGCATACAGAAGGTCTCGCTGGAGGACGACAGAACTTGGCCCCGTCGCCAGGCATGGGCATGGCCCCGGCAGGCCCTCACGGACCCCGAAACAATCAGACCCCACCTCCAGCAGGCCAACAAAGTGGGCCGAATAATATGCATCATTACAGAGGACTCATTCCTCCATTTGTAAGTGTTTATTTTCTGCTATTTAATCATTTTTATTTGAATTGTTTTCGTTTGTGATTGACAGAAAGGATCATTTTCAATATTTCATGATGTTTCGTTTCATTCGAATAAACAGATGTACAGAGGTCAGAATTTCTCTGGTGGTGCTTTCCCACTTCAATTTCCATCAACGAACGCAGGTCCTGGTGGTCCGCGGCCAAGGGCTAATTACCCACCTGAGCGTGTTTCACAACCACAAAGACAAGATCGCGCACCACCCTTTGAGGAAGATATCGTGACTCGACCGATTATTAAGGAAGAAGATCTTTCTCGAATGGATGACATTTCTCGAGATGCTGGCTGGACAGCGCAGGATGACATCGATTACAATCAGAAATTGGCGTTCAGTGACGACGAACTCGATATAGACCAACCGCCTCCGAAGAAAGAGGATAAAAAAGAGTTCAAGGAAGAAAAGAGTGAAGAGAATCCTCCGGACGAACGCGATACCCGTGAGCGGGACTCGAAAGAATCGCGAGGCGCCGACTCTCAGCAACCTCCTCGTTCGTGGAATCAAGGACAAATGTCACGGGATTTTCGTGGACCAACTGGACCACCACCAACTACCAATTATCCTCCGCAACCGCTTCGCCCAGCACATTCTCATCGAAGTAAGTTTTTCTTTTTTTTTGTAATTACCCTTGAATCAAATCGTCGCTATTGAACAGAGTCTTTATGATAAATACTGACAAGAAGTATAAGCAGCTTCATAGAAACTTGAAACGAAGGATATTGAATATTTTGCCTTACGATTGATTTTTTATTGTTATTATCTTTAATCTCGATATATTGTTTTATTACTTCGCCTGACATAAGGCAGGCAAGTATTGAATCGACTCGGTTGGTTTTCAATTTTTTGGTGCATTTTAATTTTTTTTGTTTAAGCTCGTCCGATTAAAAAAAAAAAAAAAAAACAAAGTTCTAATATTAATCTTAATCTGTATGACTGTAGTTTTTTTTTTTTTTTTTATTATTATCATCATTCAATTTGATTGAATGAAAAACGTTAGTGTATATCAGTATATGTACGTAAAGTGAAATTTACTTTGAATTTCATTGGCAAAAGTAGAAAATTTCGAATGGAGCGGCGGGAGGTAGAAAAGGGATATTTCGTTTAGAGCAACACAATGAAATGTTTAAGAATGTCAATGTTTTTTGCGCACAATTTGAATACATTGTCGACTTGCGGCGGGCGAAGTTTTGAAAATAGTATTTTTCAGGATTTTAGGCAAGACGAAATCTAAAAGCGATAAATTTACGTTCGTTATCTGTATAGTACGTCGTCTAATCGGTGGATGACCCACTTAAAAAAAAAAAAAAATATAAACTAAGTGGCTGTGGACAAAGTAGGCTTTTTCGAAGCAATTAATGAAGGTCGAAACCGACAATCTTGCGAGCGAAGCGAGCCCAGAGCCCAGGGGGCAGTGTAGGCCGTTAATGTTTATTACGGCCGCAGGGACGGAGCCACCCCTAGTTTATTTTTTCTTTAATTTTTATTATTTAATAACAAACATTGCAATAAGAGAAAATATGGAAATAGCAAATTAGAGTGGACTTATCGATGAGTCTTTTACTTACAATAATGTAAAATTTCAGTGAGCAATTTTATAATGCACCAATCCTAAGAATGAATTGCGAAATTAAATAATTGATTTTTTTATCGTTTTATCAAGCTGTGCAGGTCAGGATCTTCATTTTTCATTTTATTCTTTATGAAAATTGTTGATTATTATACGTATAATTTGTGGAATGATTCTTTTCTTTTATCGTTTCGTTAGTGAGGTTTAATAGACTGACAAAACTAAGAAAGAAGAATATCATTTTACAAATTAATTTACTGTCCTGAACAAAATGTTACGTGTAGATTACAATTGACTCTTACATATATATTCATACATATCCCATTACCGAACATGTCATTTATCTCTCATTTATTATTGTTCGCACTAGATCATATTTAAATAATATGTTACCATTGTCTGAATTCGGTAACAACGCAACACGTTGAATAACACGCATCGAACCCCAATTTCGCCATAGTCGCTTTTACAGTATCGTATTCAATGTCGGTGTTTCGTATAATCATTCCTTAATACGTACATTCCCAGTCCCCCCTCCAAATAAATTTAATATACAATTAATATTAATAATAACTGTTAATCTCCATCTCATTTAAATATTTAAACTCTACGAGATTTATTGAAAATTAAAGTAGAAATAATATCTCTGGTGGGATTAAAAAACTTGAACAATTTGACATTACCACAGAAAGATGCCATTACTTCTTTTATGACCAAAACTTTTACATGTGTATAATTCGAATTTTGGAAACCAAGTCTCGAAAAATAAACTCAACAAAATTAATTCTGAAAAGAATTTCCTATATCAGAGGTCTTGTCTGAATTTTTCAAAAAAATTACTAAATATAGGATAGAAAAAGGAGGCACGATCTGCGCATGTTGTCATGATTAAACAAAAAAAAAAAAATTGGAGAATCTGCAGTCGTTAATAAATCAAAATCATTAATCTAGTTATATAAGGAAAATGATTATGTATTAAAAATATTATTTATTTTATTTATTATCAACTATTCATTGTTATTAATATGTTGACTGATAAAGTGAACGATAACACCAAGGAAGAGTTGGGTTAAGGTAGTCTTGACACGTTTTGTCAAAAATGCACTTTTGAAGTCTTGAATAGATTGAAAACTGGAGTTGCAGAATGTATATACTATAAATTAAACATTTATAGTACAATTAATTTTAATCTTGGGTGTTGTCGACAAAAGTGTCATCGGTGATTAAAAGCATTGAAGAAAATCTGAACTATTTAAGTATTTTTAACGGAGGAAATTATTAAGGAATTGAAAACTTTAAATTTTCTTTAATATTGAAAATGTTGTTTGTCCATTTCTGTATGAACGTTAAAATCTTACTTCTTTCATTAGTTCAGGCTTTCGAACCTTCATTAACTCTCCAGAGGACGAGCAATGAAATAATCCTTTGGAATTATGATATAAATTATCGGTTAATAACCAATCACGCCGGCATCAAGTTAGCTACCATTACGAGTTTAAACATTGAACAGGCCCCTAGTCAGTTATGTCGAAACTGTATAATGACAAATTGATACATACAATAGTTTTAGGTTACTATTTAAATTATTTGTATTCAGAAAAATTTATCAAACACTTTAACGATGGTATAAACGTTTATTGTACATACGTATTGCCCTTATTGATAATTACATTTATTCAAGTTTTATGTTTATAAATGTTTCATTTTATTTATTTATTTATTTTTTTTTTTTTTTTTTTTTATTTGACATAACTTTTCATATGTTATGGCACTGGATTATATCCTTCGGTGTATTAATGAATAGATCTCAAAAAAATGCTAGTCGTAATCAAGATCTTTCAACTACGAGAAACTTGTTGATATATAAAGTAAATAAGTGTTCTTTGCAGAGAGTTGCACTTAACCGGTACCAGCTTTCGAGCCAGGGAACAGTCTCTATCGGTGGAAAGAATTGAAACTAAAAGCAGTATAAAAATATTGGATTTTACCTCAGGCTTTTGTATCTTTCAATACTGCCGAATACTTGGAATTACTCGATTAACTGGGTTTCGTTCCTAAAATGCACATCGTACGCAGATACTTATTCGCAGCAAGTTTCTTAGTCATGTTACGCAGTTATGTTGCACAGTTGGAAGTATCGGAATTCCTCCGATGAACTCTAAACTACTTTTTATATATTTTTATAGCTTTTTGATCGAGTGATGTGACATGGCATTTAAATCACGTAACGATAAGTTGGCTTTAGTAGTCCCTTCCCGCCCGCCTATTTGGCCCTAGTGCGCAAAATAGCAATTTTCCTCCCTCCTTCCAATTACCATCTTCGCTTTGTTCGAGCGGTAGATGTCTCGTGAGTACCTGTCGGAAATATCGCTCCTTGGTCCTGCGTGTACTGGATCGATACCATCCGCGTCTGTTGTAGTAAATTTTGATGGAAACGAAAACAAAGACGAACAAAAAAATAAAAAATGAGATTTATAAATGAAGATCAACGAATCGAAATTCTGGATGACTTAAAAAAGCGAAACAAAAACAAAAAACAAAAGAAAAAAAAATCCTTTTGAAATCGAATTCTCTCAGTCGTTGCTTTCAGGCATTATGCATTTTTTATGTATCATTGCAGCTGGTGTCGTCGAGGATGAAGAGATTTGGAATCAGAGGCGACGCGAGCAGGGTGAAAAGGTTGCCTCGGCGGTGGTGCGCGCTCGCCAACGCAAGGAAGAGGAGGAGAAACGCTTCCAGGAATCGACGAAGCAAGCGGCAGCGAAGAAGCTGCAGGACCTCGAACAAAAGATGAAGGAGAAGCAGCAGGCCTCGAAGCACAAGGATGACGAGACGTTGGCGACACCAACGACCGAGGCGAAGAGCGCACCAGGAGGCGTAGGAGGAGGCGTCGGCGGCGCCTCGCCGCCGGCCCCGAATCCCATGCCGGATTGGGAGCGGGAGCGCGAGCGCGAGAATCGCGAGCGTGAATGCCGGGATCGAGAAAGATCGCGCACCTCCTCCGCCGAAGGAAAGGACGAGAAGTCGAGAGACTCTCGCGAGCAGCCCACAAGTGAGTTCCGACAGATCGATCGACCGCCTTTCATGCGGCAGCAGGAAGCACCTCGCAGCGAACGCGAGCGCGAGCGTGACCGAGACCGCGATCAAAGGGAAATGCGAGAGCCAGCGTTCTCTCGACAGTTTCAGAGCAATCTGCCGCCCCGATTCCAAAAGCAGCAAGCGGAGAGGAGCGGCTCCGGCTATAACCGTATCTCTCCAAGCGCGGACCGCTCCACTTATCAGCCTATTTCACTTTCGCAGCCATACGACCCAAGCCGATGGGTCCATAGCCATTCTAATTCATTGAGTAGGTGTCATTCAGTGACTCGATTACCTATCTCTGTCGTGTCTCTGTATTTCCTTACTTTTCCTTTTCTGTTTTTTTTTTCCTTTTTTTTCTGTCTTTGTTGTTCCTGATTTCTTATTTATAGATTTTTTTTTTTTTTTTTTTTTTTTTTTTTTTTTTTTTTTTTTTTTTTTTTTTTTTTCTCCTCTTTTTTTTTTTCTCCTTTTTTTTTACTTAGCTTAGAAAGCTTATGCATTTAGTTATAGGTATCATTTCACTAAACGTTAATTGGCTTTCGCGTGCTTTGAGCGGTTTGTCCACGCTGCCATTTAAAGCGTCACTAATCAATGATGTTTCTTTCTCTTTTTCGCATCAGGCGGAAACATGAAGCAGCCGCACTCGATGGCGCCACCGCCACCGCGACGTAGCAGAACGGACTCGGAAGTATCGGGATCGCTGGACGACGAGCGACCGCCGTCACGAGATCACCGTGGCAGCGGCCCCCAGGGACCCAGGGACGATCGCTACCGTCACTCCTCGCACAGGCCGTATGACGGTCGCAAACCAGGAGGCGGTTACTACGATGATTACGGCCGCAATTACAAGGACAATTACGAGTACGACGAGAGGCACTCGCGCGACAATTGGGATCACGGGAGGCAGCAGTACGACGACAAGGCCGACGGCAGGGACGCGAGGGAGAATCGCGAACGCGACGGTCGTGACGCCAGGGACAATCGCGACGGACGTGACAATGCGCGCGACGCCCGGGAAGTCAGGGAGAAGAACGATTACGAGAACTATTCCAAGGTAAGGAACGAGGCTTTTCACAAAACGATTGAAGGATTATAAGACGATTTTTTTTCGGTTCTAAAATCATATTCCAACCTCAAAACTGCTAGATAAATTGATAAAAGTTTGCCTTTGAAGTCGCCGAGCACTATTATTTGTAAAAGCATTTTTTTTTTTTGTAAGATAAACAATAGTTTTCCTACTGTAAATTACTGTATTTGAGAATGTATCGTGGAAGATTTGTCAGTTTGCGTATTCTTTCGTTTGCACAGGGCCCGGTACAGCAGGAACCTTTCGAAGAGCACCAGAGAGATCGCAACGACAGCGCCGAATGGAGAGAAGAGCAGCGTCGCGATATGCGCGAGGAGCGCGGCCCCGCATCGGACCGCCCGTCCGAGAGCCGCCGTGATCTTCCGCCGCGCGAGGAACGTAGCGAGCGTCCGCAACGGCCCGATTCCCGGGACAGTCGAACGTCGCGCGAATCGCGCACCTCGCTGCGCGGCGACGACGACTTCCACAAGTCGCGGGACAGCGGATCGTGGGTGAACGACTTTTCGGATTACGAAGAAAAGAAGCGCGACTTGTTCCGCGACGACGTTCGCGAGAGGGAGCGCGATCGCAGGCAGCCTCCCGGACCCATCACCAAGGAGATTCTAGACTCGGATGAGTCGTCGATGAAGGGCGAAAAGCGCGGTATGACCCAATTGAAACGCGCCGGCGCCGAACCGGAAAAGAAAGAGGCTCCAGCGCCGAAGCCCGCGGAGGTGGCCTTAGAGGCGAAGAAGGACAGCGACTCGTGGAGCAGAAAGTCCGATCGCACTCCGGAAAGCCGTTGCGAGAGGGGCGACAATTCGCCGAAGGCTTGGGCCGACGCCGTGTCCCCGACGGTCGAGATGATGGAGGAGGAGAAGCTCCTCGAGCCGATAATCGACGACGAGCAGATCGTCAATGACTTGAAGCAGAGCATGGAGAAGCTGAGCGTGGACAAGAGGGACGATGTCGTGAACGAGGACAGCAAGGACGAGTCGTCCAAGGATGAGAAGCGCGAAAAGAACGTGCGGAATAGAACGAATAGCGGCAGCTCGAGAGGAGGACGCGACGCCCGAGGCGGACGCCAGTACGGGGCGTTCAGTGTAGTATATCCGCAGCGCTGGCACGGTGGCTCGGAAACGCGCGGTCGACGCGGTGGTGGTGGCGGCGGCGGCGGCGGTGGTGGTTCTAGGGCCATCGGTCGGCCCGGTTCGGCCAAGAGCGGTTCCTACGGACACACGGATTCGGAAATGAGCGGCGACGAGATATCGGGCTCGACGGAATCGGGAAAGGAGGAGAGAAGGTCGACGAGATCTCCGAAACCGATCGCGCATAAGGGAGAGAAGGAAGAGCGCAATCGGGCGGTTTCGAGGAGGGAGGACAGCTCGCGGGGCGACTATACCTCGTCGCGAAACGAGAAACGTGGATACGACAACAGGCAGAATCGCGAGGGATTCGCCCCGTCTGGCGAGCCGTCGCGCAGAGGTCGCGGAGGATTTCGCACGCGAGGATCGGCAACCGGAGGCAGAATGGAGGGCTACGGTCCACCGCCCAGTAAAAGTCCGTTCTCCTCGGAGCGAAGTAACGACGACAAGCACGCCGGCAATCAACAAAATCCCCCAACACCAAGCCCGACATCGGGAGACGACGGCGCGTCACAGTTGGAATCGAGCGACGATAAGATGATGGCCAAACAGCAGGCCCTGACTGCCGGTATAACCGGGAGACGCAACAAGTCACCAAATGCAATGACGCACTCGACCGGCGGTTCGAATCACGCGGGCACCGGCGGTGGGCACGGCGGCAACGGGCCGAGGGTTCCGACGAAGAAGGACGACAATCGTTCGAAAAGGACGCGCAGCGGCAGTCGCCGAGGTCGCGCGGGAGATTCTCGGGACACGCGCTTTCGCAGCAATAACAGCTCCAACGTTCCCAAGCAGAACTCGGCCGACGTAGGCAACGAGGACTGGGAGACGACGTCCGAAAACAGCGAGGAGCACATCGAGGAACGTAAGGAATCGCACGGTGGTAGGAACAAGCCGTACGGCGGCAACCGCGGCAATCAAGGCTCGAATCAGAACGCCGTCGGCAACAGCGCTCAATCCGGCAACAATAGAGATCAGCACAATCGGGACAGGGATCAGCGAAATCGCGACAAGGGCTCGAAGCCTCGCGACGGCGGTTCGCGATCGTCCGGCTCGGACAAGCGGAATGTTCAGAATTCGGCGATGAATCGAGAGTCGAATCAGCGCAATCATCACTCGGGCAATCTGCCGCCGTTGATGCAGAACATGCAGACCCAGAATGGCAGGCCGCGTAGCCAGGGCTCGGCGAACAGCGGATCCGCCGCGAACGCCAAGCCCGTCTCGAACAAGGACGCCACGGTGAATCGCGTCGACGATATCAAGCTGAACGATCCCAATCTGGTGCATCAAGCACTGAACGACATCGTCAACAAGAAGTCGCAACCGAAGGAGAAGCGCGTCGCGGACATCGATTCCGAGACCAATAACTATACGGGATTGGCGGACGATGGCGTCAACGTCACCGACGACAATAAAGTGGACACGGACGGTTTCCAGGAAGTTCGATCGAAGAAGAACGTGAAGGAGTCGAGTCGACACGGTCCGAAAGACGAGCAGCAGACCAACAAGCCGAGCAACAGGCGGGAAAAGGACAAGGATCGCGAACGTGACCGGTCCAAGTCGAAGTCGAACGGATCGCAACAGGCCGGTGGCCAACAGCAACAGCAGCAGCAGCAGGGCCAGAACATTCCGGTACCGCAGCCCTTCAACATGCCGCAGAAGCCTTTCGAGAGGAACGCGAATCGTCCGAAATCGGGCCTGGCGCCTCGTTTCCAGAAGCAAAAGTTGGCGAAGCAGCAACAGCAGCAGATCCCGGGTGGACCCGAAGGCGGCGATGCCGCACCGGGCGGCAAGTTGAGTAACGCGAATTACTCGTCGAAGGATACAGCTGGTGGACAGGTGCCACCGCCACCATCGGTGAACGCTTGGGACAAGCCTTTCACCGGTGGATCCGGACGTTCGCCGCCGTTGCCGTCGGTCGTGTCCGCCGACATTCAACTGATGTCCGGTTTGACCGGGGCGCAGAACGAGCAGGCCCACCACGAGGCCAACGCCGAGCAAGCCAACTCGGGCGGCAGCAGTCAGCGAAATTCGCCGAATTGCGAAAAGGCAGGTAAGATACCCGTCGCGAAGGAGGTCACTGCCGACAAGAACGCCGCGGACTCGTCGTCGCCGCCGGTGCAGACTCTCATCTTCGAGAACACGAATTACTCGAAGAACACGAAGGCCGTGGGACCGTCCGACATGGCGATCAAGTCGAAATACTCGAACCACATAAAGCCGCAATCGCGAGTGGAGAAGCGGGGCGGTGAAATGGAAGACGAGAGCAGTCAGCTGCAGCATCAGCAGCAGCAGCAGTCCATGTCGGTCGCCTTCTCGAACAAGCCCAACGACCTGATCAAGGAGAAGTCTCAGGAGGCGATCCAGATGCCGTTGTCCTTCAACAAGAGCGAGGACGGTTCGGACATGAAGCTCGACTTTACCTTCGACTCGGATCTCTCGCAATTGACGGACGACAAGTCAAAGTCGCTGGGCATGCCGAGGTCGATGCACATGACCGGCGGCCAGAGCACGATCTCGCCCTCGACGGCCGAGCTCAACCTGAAGATTGCCTCGGTGAAGAAGGTGTGGGAGAACGCACCGCCGATGCCGACCGTCGTCGAACACGAGGACGGCAGCGTGGTGAGCGCCGCCAATAGCTTCCCGCAGGCCTTCGAGAACAACGACGTGGACGACGGATACAACGCCCACCAACAGTACAATCAGAACAACATTAAGAATGAAATCGCCACGTCGACGAACGTTTGCAAGGTGAGTTTCCTCAAACCCTTATCGATGTATGTTTGTGTATGTTGGCGCTGAATTTAATAATGTGGTGATGTAACCTGACGATATTCCGATTGTCGGACCTTTGGTGTGGCCCTTGTTATTATTCAATTATTTATTCAATTATTTATATACGGACCAAATGGTCCTTACAATTATGCAATTAACTTGCGAGTGCGAAAGCAAGGGGTTAAAAGTTATTTATGTTTCATTTATTTATTCAGAGCTCCCTTGATAATAAGAGTCTTTTGAATTGCGAATATACATACCATTGGCACCAACAATTTGGAGGGCCAACGCAGTACGTGCTCAGAATTTATGACAGTATAGTATTGTGGGCTGAAAGCCTGACCTACAAAAAGAACGGTGAATGGTAAAATATGTACAGTGAGAGTAATGCATGTGCAATTTATTTATTTATTTATTTATTATACAAAGATTTTTTATACTTCATACTCGCTGCCATGTACTTTACACTTGAACCAAAGAAAAGCATCACTTTGCTTTCATTATTCACATTAAGGTTGTTGTATGTTTCTTGATTGTCTTTCTTCTATCGTGGAAGCGTCTGCTTGCATCTTTTCATTTCTATTTTTTATTCGTTGTCCCGATTGCTCAGAAAACAAGATCAAAGTGTCATGAATTATTACGGGATATTTATTTATTTATTTATTTGTTATTGGAATCATTGAGAGAAACGTGAAAAATGTATTTCTCACGAACAGTGATCGAGTGAGTCTTAATCGATCAGAATCCGACTCGAAATTCAGTGTAGACGAATGCAGTTGAATTTGTAACGATATCTGAATTTTTCAATCAGATGTGGTGTAAGAAATCCAGATGTTGTAGTGGAAATACATATATCGATCTAAAAGAATTGAATAATTTACTAAGGCGGTACTGAAGTGACACGTGAAGTTTATAGTTTGTAAGTATCGTCATTGTTACAGCTACATTATTTCAGCGCATAAGTATCATTATCGTGCATGTAACGAAAAGTACTAATCGCAATGCCATAATGCAAAAAAGTACTGACTAGGTTAGAAATATCATCTAATAGTAGGATATTATATTAATGCTAGTTAGTGCCAGTTTCGCCAATTCTGACTAAACCATCGATTAGCTTTATTTAACCAACATGTCGCGTTCCACGTAGATTTAATCTACGATTCAAGCATTATAACCATTGATTGCCTTAACCAGTCATATTTGACGTATTAAGAACTTTAGAACTGCAGAAATTGATGAACGATATGATGATATGCTTTTCTCGTCTGATAAAGATGGTATGACAATTAATGCGTTCTTTCATTAGAATTAAAGCATTATTTCTAACAGTATACACGATTAATAAATCAGTACAATTTTTTGGTGTAACTCGTTGAAAGTAAGTCACAATTAGAACTCTGATTAAAAAGTAACAAGCTAATCATAGTTTTAACCGAAGTTGGCAAAACCTATACCCAATATGTAAATTTACGTATTTGTCCAAATATTGAAAACGAAGAAGAAAGCAGTAATATTGATTCTCGCTGAGAGAGGTCAAATACTGCTCATTATTTTTCTCTTTCACCGTCTTTGAATGTGACATCTTACATACTTGATTGATAGAAAAAGTAGCAGTAACAGAATATTATATTTTGACAAATACAGAGTATAATAAGTCGATAATACTAGAGTACGGTGGCGCATTATTGGTCGTAGTGGTAGATCACTAGGTGCATATCTATTATTCCTAGGCATGCATAATTTGAGCCAATTACAAAAGACCTCATGATAAATAGTATTGCGAATAGTACAATTGATTAACACATACCATGTCCCCTGCGGGAAAACGCTGACTCTTTGCCTGATGCGCAGCTGGTTCCCCCGCAGGTGAAGCCGCAACAACAGTCGTCGGCAAGCAGTAACGCACAAACCGGCTCGACCGTAACCGGCCCGAATCCAATACCCGGACAAAGTCCTATCGGACATCCGCCTGTCAGCTTGCAAGGCCCTCTTAGTCCTCCACCGTTCAATTCAACCGGACAACCTTCTCATATCAATTATCAGGTTGGTTCGAGGCGAACAATGACTATTTCCTTTTAGAACTAGTGTAAAATGCGTAATGTAAGATTGAATGGCATTTTGCGCGCGATATTTTATGCACGCTATGTTTTTTTTTGTCTTGCAGGAGTTTGCGCAGTATCCGGGTTCTCAAGCGGCTCAGTACGGTAGCATGTCCGCAATTCCTTCTCCGCCAGCGGTACTTTTCAATACTGGCTCGGCGCAGCTACCCGCCCAAGCCGGAGGTCTTTACGGCGCTTTCCAGCTGGACCAAAGCAGGTCGCCATTCACGCAGTATCCGCCGTACGCGGCGTCCCTACAGAGCTCGTTCAATCAACAGAATATGTACCTGCAACAGCCGCCGCCGCCTCACGCACCGAACGCGCCTACTCCAGACATGTACCAGGGCAACCTCTCGCAATATCGACTCGTAAGTGGATTTATTTTACACGTAATGTACGCACCCGATTGATATATATATATATGTATGTAAATGTATATTGCATTCGATGTGTAAACCTGATACGAAGAGCCATCGTTAAAAATGACATACGATCAATTGTTGAATTGCAGACAGCGGCAGCTGCGCCGCCATTCGGCCAAAATCAGCAGTTGAGCAATAATCCAAACACTGTGCTGATCAGTTCTTCGTCAAATTCGCTCATGTCAGCCAGCGTAAAGCCGTCATCCCAACCGATCGGTGCGATTGGCACCAAGGCGCCACATTTCCAAGCGCCTTCGGCACCGCCGCAGCCTAATCAAGTACGTATGCGAGAAATCATTGAAGGAATTGAGTGATTTGAGAAATTTCAACAAAAAAAAAAACAAACACACAAACAAAAGTAAAGTTGCCGAAGTTAACGAAGTTTTCTTTTCCACAGGTGGCATTCATTCCGTACGACCCCAATCAGGTTTTGAGCGTAAGCGGTAACTATATGGGTAATTCCCAACTCGTGCAGAGACCAGGACCAAACGTTCAGCCATCTGCGAACAGCTACTACAGCGCCACCTCCGCTGGTAAACCAAACATGCAGCTATGTAAGCTTGTCTGGCCTATCCCTTATTACAATTTAACTAATAGTCCGCACAATCTCACAATTAATCATTCGTATTCGCACCGTCAACATAATCAATTCATGTGAAATTCGTAAAAGTTTAAGGTTGAGGGTCATTTAATAATAATCATTTCAGTCTTGATTTGAATTTTTGCATCGGCCTTTGAATCCGGCGGAGACATTAATCCACTAATTTGGATATTTTAGACATTTATCTTGTACATTATTAATCATTTTATTCGTTATATATACTCATTCAAGAGAGAAATCACATTATTACGAATAAATGTCTAAAAATTCTGAAAACGCTCAACGCAAAGTTTGCTTGCTTCATTCGCTTCCACTCGCTTCGCTTTGAACGTTATGGCAGTGATTGCGTTTTGATTTACCGTCAACTTTGGAAGAATTTTAAATTTCAAGAGAACATCGCGGTTTTTGCTTTACTTTTTTCTTTTTTTTTTTAATAAATCGAGAGTAACTCAACGATATTTGATAAATTCAAATTGAGGCTGAAACTTAACGAAGAAATTGTAAAGTGGGGTCGTTGTTTTTATCGTATGCTTTTTTGTTCTTGCTTCGCGCGTCAAAAGAAAAGTTAAAAACGCGATAAAAAAAATGTTGAGGTTGAGCAATTAATATCAAAAAATGCCGGAATTTTTACAGATGTCTTCTCGAACTCGCAAACAGGGTATTATCAGCCGGGCAGCGCGGCACAGCAGACGGGTGCCCACTACAGCCTGCAGGGGTTCGGCCAACACAGCCAAAACTTGACGACTGGTAGCGGCACGCCGGTGGGTTTACAGAACTTTGGATCGCAATTCCTGTCGAGTTCCGGACTCCAGCTGGCCGCCCAGCAATTTCGCCAAAACCCCAATGTCCAGGGTCCGGCCAGCGCGGCCGCCACCTTCCTCAGTAAACATCAGCAGCAAGACCAGCCGAGGCAGTTGAAAAGTCCATCCGGAAATCAACCGGACGTACTTGCGTCGGTCTTTAGTTCCAGTAAGTCCCTGAATTCTCTTGTTCATTATTTTAGACTTTAGATTTTGTGTTCCTAATGTGTTTAAAGGGTGTCGCCAACAATGTCAAATGTTTGTCCGACATTTTGAATAACAGTAGTACGACTCCAATAGTTACTTTAAGCAATTAAGGGAATCGCGCTTACGACTATGTGATAGCGGAATAAACAATTTCGGTATGGGGGTATCTCTGAAACTTTCAAACCGATTAGGTATTGGAAAACTTGGTTTATCATCAATTTTATAGTGTTTGGTATTTCTATAAGATAATAGAGAAAGGAACCTCGCGTTATTCATTTTTAGACCTTGTTAAAGCGGCAATTAGTAACGTAACAGTGTCCATTGTACGTAAAATAGCTTCTTAACTCTAAAACCCATAAATAACAAATTTCATAGAAAACGGTTCACTTATTACTTTATGAAGCAAATAGGTGTCGATAGCGGCTCATGTACTTCAATACGTGTATATACTTTTTACGTGCTATTCGACGTATATGGTTTTATTGTAATAAGTTTGGAACTTCAACATTTGAATTAAATCGTACTCTGTATGTATTAATACATACGATAGCACATATTCGTGTAAGGGTTCAAATTACTTTTTAAAAAAGTTGTCACGTAAGTTTAATGATGGTATACAATTCTATTCCTACTCGAGGCACATCATTGTGACAAGGACTTTTCATTTATCCACGACAACACAAAGTTGATAAGTTTTAGAGATACACCCATGCAAGTAACTATTTTACAGTCGGCTTTGGTATTTTCTCGATTAAATTAATTAATTAATTTCTTCTTACACCGTGAAGTGTAAATAAAATTAAGATAAAAAAAACACAACTTTTCATTGCAGCACCTCAAATGCCTTCGCCAAAATCCAGAAAACAGCAGACATCGTCGCAACAGCCACAGCCAAGTCCAACGCAACATCACAAATTCCAGCAATATCAGGGAGTCAGTCAGTCTGCTCTGGTAAGGGGCTACGATAATTATGTATGTACTGCTTTTTTTCGACACTTTATTCATACTAATAACACGCTCATTGAAAACGTATCGATGCAGCATGGCGGCGCTTGCGCGAGACGCTCTAACGGTGTTTGTCGTTTTTCTCTTTTCTTTTCGGGGAATCGCCGATGTAGGTATTGCAGCAGAACGTACGCGGAATGGGAATACCGCAGCAGCGCGCAATCCCGTCGACGCAGCAGCGCTACCCGCCGCCGATCCAGCGACCCGTAGTCCCTTTCCCGCCCGGCCCGAATCCAAATAATCCCTCGCAGCAGGGTCAGCAGCAGCAGAATTGCATGCCTAATCAGCAACAGGCGCAGATGAATCGCCATAGGCCTAACATACATCAGCAGCAGCAGCAGCAACAGCGCAACATGAAGATGCAACAACAGCAATATTATTCCGGACAGGGTAAATGAAATCACTTTATCACAATTGCTCCGGGCAAGACGCATTATTAAATACTTTAAATCTCGCCTCGACGTACTCGTTTTCTTCTCGTTCTCGCGCGCAACCACGAGTCGGACTGACAGTGTAAACTTTTTTTACGTAGATACGTGATGATGATTTTGTACGATTGAGCTGCAAATGTATTTATGTAAATCTAAACATTAATCTTAGAAATTGTCTTTCAAATAAACGACTTGTTGAAATGTGCCCGACTTTTTTTACTCAAAATTGATAAAACAAAAATTGGTATTGAGCGACATTTCGTCTGCTCGTCCCGTAAGCGGCAGCGCCGTAGCATTCAACGAAACTCGAAAGTGAAACGAAATGGGAGTCGCGCGATTCAAGTAATGGCTCTATACTTCCTTAATTCCCGAGTGAACGGGGAATCGCTTATATAACGTCTTATCTTTCAGGTAACGTCAAGATGGATACCGGCGACAAAGTGGACGCGCACAGCGACAAGCTTGCCGACGGAAACGCGGCCAATCAGGCCACCAGCAACAAGAGCAACGCTAATCCGCAAGAGAGCGACGGCAAAGACGAGGTGACTCAACAGAACGAATAAACGGAATGAGCGAACGAACGATGATAATGGGTCCCCCGGCCATTCGTCGAGGAATCTGTGCAAAAAAAAAAAGAGAAAAGAAATAAAAAGATAA
>JAPYZR010002383.1:0-20252 GCA_030522945.1 Trichopria nigra
TAAATTTAAAGTTATTATGTATATAGTATATACTTTGTATAAAATATTCATAACAAAGAACACGGAATGATTGCGGTTGACTAAACTCATATTGTAGACGAAATTATAAAAACGTTATAAAGTTTACGAAAGATGGACTGAGCGGCCATATATTGAATTATTGAGGCCCGAAGGGCCGAATCAAGACAATCTTGCGAGCGAAGCGAGTGGGGGGTCCAGGGGGCAGAGCCCCTTGTTGGTGTTGGCGGCCGGAGTCCGCAGTGGCGAAGCCCCTAGTTTAAACTATTGAAAATGTGTAATATTAGATTTTCTGTATCTTACCTTACGGATAAGCTAACAGTATGTCGTCTATATATATTTACCTCAAAGAAAAAAGAGTTTTAAATGACAATTTATTAATTAAGATTTTTTCAATAAAAATTCCATGACTAAATTAGAAACAACCCGGAAATCCCATAGGAACACCTTCAACCTTTTTATATAGTATTTATTATCTTGAAATGAAAAATAAGTTTAATTGAGACCTTCTTTAAATTGAGAAAACGGTAATTTTGTATTTTCTTTTACTGTATTCCATTTTGCTCAACTACATATATTAATAAAACTAATTGCGTTGAAATATTGTAAACATGGACGTAACATCGAAAGACATAATTTTATGTTTTTCTGGAAGTTTAAATGATTTTAATCTATCATATGAAATTTCTTTAGTCTTGACTTTGTCCTTGTTGTATTGGTAAGTGTAGCAGCCAGTTTATTGTTTGGATGTAACTGGAGCCCATGCATATTTATATTTTAAACGTATCTTCTTAGTTTTTTCTTGCACTGTGTTTATATTTAAATAATTCCCAATTATTTCGTTAGTAACGAACCACGGTGCATCTATTATCATTCTAAGACATTTAGATTGGAATCTTTCTAGTATGTCAATGTTGAACTTTGATGCACTGCCCCAAAGTTGAATCCCATAAGCCCAGATAGGTTTGAGGACTTGTAATGTAATTACAATTATTTTTGGTGTAAAACTAGACTGATACTGGTTAATATTCTCGCAGTAATATTTGTCCGGACACTAGTCGAATTTTGTGTTCCGCAGTATGTCTAGTGCCCGACTATTGTCAGGGAAAACTATATCCAGGGTCTTTTTCTTAACCAGATTCAATTTCCGGGAACATAAATATCAGATATTTCCAGTTCCTAGCCAGGAAATCTAGATAAATTTGAATAAGCATTACATAACCTCTAAAGTACAAACTGGCACTTGCTACGAACCAGATTAGTTCATTTAAGGTATTCATTTCTGAATAAAACTATATTGTTCCAAGCCAGTTCCAGGTAATATTTTAATCTGGGAAATGAACTAAAAAAGCGTCCCACGGTATAAACCATAGAGCCTATCTAGGTTTCCCATCCAGTATATCCGATCATTATAAGGGAAAACTTGCCAGGAACATTTTTTTTGTCTGGACACAATTTCTACCCGGGTACATTATATAGGATTAAAACATTCCGTCAGATATGATACTTCATATCCTATCCCACGCACACATATTCTCCAGTATTGACCTAAATACATACAAAATCCAAAGGACGAACGTTTGTAAGTCATCTTACGAGAGAGGAAATTCTTGAATAACAAATCGTGTAATTGATACAATTTTCGGTGTATTTACAGAAACCGCAATTGACGCATATATATAAACAACAATTACCCGGTAATTTCCGTTATTCAAGAATTCCCACCGACGAGAAACACTTTCTTCTTCTATGCGTGTCCACGATTGCGTAATGTCGCACATATGCACGACATATATATATATTTTTTTTCTACCGTATCAAAAACACGTGTGCAAGAAAATCGAGTACCATCATCGACTAAACACAAAAAAAAAAAGATGGATAGTCTTATCGAAACGCAAATGCATTGTGGGTATGTCTCGTATGTATACGTGCATCTAAAATCTCGCGGGATCGATGGTTATAACCGTCTCCCACCACCCCTCCTCCTGCTTATTCCACGGAAAGTCGCGGCCAGTCAGCCAGAGTAAAAGTCACGTATATTATAGTGCATGCATGCTGCGATGAAAATTGAATGAATCGACCATTCCCCTGACGAACTGTCGCCCCTGTACGCATTGCGCACCTCCTCCTCGACGACGCCGGACTTCGCAGACACACATCAGCATCGCACGCCGATGACACTGATCGCCAGTCGTCATCGTGACGCGCAAGACCGAGGACCCAACACAATGGCTGCCCCTCGTCCAGGGATTTGGCCTTTATCAGCTGTGCTACTGTCCTGTGCGCTACTGGCAAACGCCATCGACGACACCCGTAGGTCCGTCTCCGATCTCTACGTGCAGAGTGCCGTCAACACCCTCAACCATTATTCGCGTACTGGGCGAACCTACAAAAATGGATTACTGGTCAATGCTCAAACATTGGTAAGTCAACAACAAAACCGTACATCCTGCACCTTATACCTATCCTTTCATCCTTGTTGGCAGTATAGTATAGGCTGCTCAGGGCCAATTGGACCAGTAGTGCGATGTTACCAGTGTTGTCCTCCCTCTTATTTCAATCGATGACCTAACATCCCGAAGGACCACTCGACTGTTTTTTTGCTGAAAAAAAAAACATCTAAAAAGAAAGTCCACTATAATACACACGATGTAACACCGGACAAACTGGTTTCTCGTACATATAGCGAATCGTATATTCTTTTCTTTTCTTTATTTACGCGCCACAATAATGCAAGCCCATATATATACATTATATCGCAGTATCACCTGTTTCTTCTGCGCGTACGTTTTATTTACGACATTCGGGTCTTGGATTATTGATGTATACAGTGACGGATATTTAGGAAACGACGCTAAACCATACATAATTGACAAAATAATTGCAATGCCAGCGAGGAATGCGCCATTGTGATAGTTTTGTCGGTGAAACCTGTCAAATAAAACGCACTCGCGGACATTCCATTGAAAAAGTATATATGTATATGTACATACGCATATATGCATTATAAATATACGCGTATTCATCGGTTGGCCACCCTGCAATGCACCGCGCACGCGCACTGAGTTCGAACTCTTTGTAGCAATGTGTATAGTCGGTGGTTCAATCAAAGTCCACACGCTGATGATGATATGGCGATTACTTTATTTTGAAATAACGCGATAAATCAACACAAAGGTAAAACGATGAATTCTTTCTTTGTTGTCGCTTTTATACAATGCGAAAACGTACGGAAGCCATTTCAAACTGACATAAATCGCGAGCGAAATAATCTATAATTATGAATTTAAAAAAAAAAAAAATGCATTTTTTTTGGAGCACGTGCTTCCGGGGTATAGTTCCGGCCGGCGTATTGTCCGGATAACACCTACACCACGTAACCGTTATTCTGGAATATTATATAGGCGCGGAATAGAAAGAGATGGAAGAAGGCTCGAGGTCAGATTTGTCGTTGTGTACTTAGATAATATATATATATTCCAATAGTATAAGGGAAGTATCGGTAATATTTGGCGTGTACTGAATTTGAAATTGTCCGTGACTTTCATTATTAATCGGTTGGCATCGTTTTGAGGTTATGTTCATCTGCGTCGTATAAATACGAATACAATTTTGAAACTGATTGAATTGCATCCCAGTAAAAAAAAACGATTGATAGGTGAAAACTTTGATTAAAACGGATTAAAAATGATTAAAAATGGATTCATTTCTTCTACAACGAATACTTGTGAATTCTTGTTAATCCAAGTTTTGATGTTTTAATTATTTCTACTGTGATATATGACAAAACCCTTTAATATTGTATTAGAGACGTGACGTCTGGAAAATTATAAAGCGTCGTAGTTGCACTTGATGAACACTCGGGGCACACTCGCAGTGTTATACCACCGGTGTAAGGTGATTTGGATTAAAAGTTTTAATCCATTCCTATTCGTACTTTGAATTCGTTAAACTGTGTTGAAATGGATTAAATTCTGAAGCAAATTGATACATTTCTATCCAATTTGACAAACGGACTAAATGACATCAATTATATTTGATGACAAATGATGACGGATAGAATCGCGTTTATATGGACAGAAATGAATTCATACTTGGAACTACAATTGACTGCATTTTAATAAATAAAAAAAAAAATATTAATTTCATATAACCATTAATGTTTAATGCATTTCAATGCAAATGTTTTCAGTTCATACATTTGAATACAAAAATAATCGTTTCATATTAAAATGTGGGTCGTGAATGCGAAATTATAAATAAAGAAATTTTGAAAGGGAAAATAGTTTCTTATTTTGAATGAAAAGTGATGGATTTAAAATGAATGAAAAGATACGAAATGTGCTTGTATACATATCATATATTTTTTAACATTGTAAAAATTTGTTATATACAATAAGGATGAATCCTTTTTTTTTAGAAGAATACTATACATATAAAAAATACATAATATTAACAATTAGAATCCGTTTTATGCTATTTAGTGTATACGTAGAAATAACTGAATTCAACAATCGAAAATTGAAAATTGTAATGTATACGTCGTTATAAATTTTCTTTCAGTGGAAACTGCTGACAAATTCAAGTATATAGTATATACGATTAATTATACTTTTTACTTCAGATAAATATTTTACAATAAATCTGTTTTATTCGTGCGAGTTGGAAGAATACGTTGCTCAGCATTCATATATAAAGAAACTTACACAATACTATATTACAACAAAAGCTTTTTATACACAAGTTTCACTTGCCAATTCGTAATAACGAATAGGTATGCATACGCATCAGTCTGCATGAATCAGACATGGTATTCGCGTGGATTAAACAATCAACTGTTCTATTCGTATGAACAAATAGAATGGATTCGTTTTTCCCAAAGTACAAATTCAAAGAGTCTTAAAATGAATGCATTTCAATACTTTTTTTTTCCATTTACGATTGTTGGTATAAAGCCTCGAAGTTGCACTTGATGCACACTCGGTGCACACTCGGTGATCGTACTGTCGAAACCGGCGTGAGAGCGCAATATAACTCTCGAGATTTAATGGCTCTCGGTTCTAAGGATCTGCACCGGAAACCTGATGACCTTATTTTTCCATACTCGTCGTAATTCTAAAAAAAAAAAAACTCTGTTCTATATATATATATACATTTAAGAAAGAGAATTATTCGTAGCATTGCGTTGTTAAGCGAGTGAGACAGAAAGTGAGGCATATGTGTATCATTTGCTTGAACCAAAAATGCTGCGGTTTAGAATTTGTAGAGACATAAATAGAACTTGGAAGTTTTGCTTTGTCTCTCGGCACGTGGACGCGTAAACACTTGTGAAATGAGACCTTATATGCGTATAGATCTAACTATAATTTGCCGTACGAAACGAGTTTTCGTAAAAAAGACGTAAATGTCGTGGATTATTTGTGTCTATACGTTCAAAACTCAATGTCAACGGATTTGAAAGTACACAGACTAAATCTAACAGTATATCGTGTAAGACGTTTGCCATTTTCCAAATACCAGCAGAATTATGAATCGACAGATTTAACAATTCGAAGAGACAATTACTATTTTTATTCAAATTGATCGATTTCAAGAATTGTTTATCAACGTTGTGTATAATGGCTAAATATCAACGAAAAGAAGACAGTTACATAACAGTTACATAAATGTTACTTTTTACGTAATTGTTACATTGTCAAAATCGTGATTGTCAGGGATACGCAAACATAAATTGATTGTGAAATTGGGATAGATAATGACGTAGTATTATTGTTTACTCGATGTATAAAACGGACACGCCTCTATCACTGTATTTTTTATAATATTGATAATTTCGTTAGGTTTGATTTTAACTAACAATCGTACTTATCGGAATTGTATATAGTGTCTTAAATTATTTGTTTCGCGTTATAGATATACACGTCAGTTGCTGTTCTATATCGACACCGAAATTCACAAAGCCTCATGCAGAAAGATTCTGCAGTACCAGGAAAACGTTATCATTCAGTTCTTAAATTGCCTCTAGGGACTCGGATGACTGTTTTCCAGTCTGTGATAATACAAATTGATAAGGTTAAACTACCTATGATGAATTGTAATTGGTTGGGAGATCAGAAAATTTATTAGTTGATTTATCACTTAAACTGCGATCCTGCGATTCTTTTTCCAGAAATCTTAGAAGCGAAAAAAAAATTCCCATTAAGTTTGCTTTTCTACGACTATATACTTTATGTATTTTTATATAATAAAAATATATAACCTTCAAATAAAAATGTTGTCAATCCAAGTTATCGCAGCACTTATCAAAGTCACCATTTTAATCAGTTTCTACAAATTAATTAATGACATTCTTCCATTCGAAACTACGTTCTTCTTACTTTCACAATGTCAACGTCCTAAGTTCAAAATCTTTTCAATCAGAATTTTTATTCCAAAAAGGACGCAATTCTTCGAAAAATCTCACGAGGGCCATATTTATGTATTTAAATTCTAGCGTAAAATACCACATTTTTTTTTCAATGTCAAATGTCGAATTTTGATTTTCACATTGGATCTACCATTTTATACTTTTTAATAAATGCATCGTACCTATACGATGATAATTAGTATAATGTGCACAATTTACGCATTCCTTTGTCATACATATTATCTATGTTTTTTTTTACACGATTTATAGTTTTTTTTTTTTTCAACAACTTTCCACATTATTGACGCCATTACTGAATCCGCCATTTTGAATGTTCAAATATACTTCAAATTTCAAAATAAGGCATATACCTCATAAGCGTAATTTCAAGTCCAAGTACAACTTTTTTGATGTATATGAATTCTATATATATATATTTCTGTGTGTGTGTCTGTGTGTGTGTGTGCGTGCGTCCATAATAATATATATAAAAAAGATATTATTCTCTTTTCTTTATTTTTAGCAAAATGAGTCGTGTCTATATAATGAATAAACAAAACAAAGCAATATTGTTTGACAAAGAAAGATACTGATTAATTCCTGAAAGAATAAATTGTATTGTTTGAAGCACGTGTAAATGCTTAAATAAATCCCACTGATATTCGTACGTAAGATTCGTGGTATAAGTTTTGCTTTATGTAATATATACATATGTACGAAACTTCCTTCCATCATCTGCAGTAACGTGTCACTTAACGTAACAAAAAATGTGCGCAGTTCAGCTTATAAATATAACTGCGATGAAAGTCATAATCATTTTATATATATAGATATAATATCATGACCTACTATATAACCTTTTCTTTTGTTTACATCTTTACGCTATATATTCGCGTCGTGGGCGTCACTTATGCTATTTCCTAACGACCTTTCATAATTTGCGCCTTATATCCCAAGAATCGAAAAAATGACTTTGAAGGAATAACAGTGCATTCGTTTCATCATTTTTTAAACCTAATTTACGTCCATTTCGAATGCTTTCAAATCCAAAAATAATTCATCTAAAATATGAATGCATTTCTAAAAAATGAACCAATGCGTTCCTGTTTAAAGACAATTTCTTATTATATTTTCCGCATTTCAATCGTGTATATATATATGTGTATAAAACGATATACTAATTCAAACCTTTGGACAATTTCAAATTCAGCACTCCAACGGGAAATATGCGTTTTCGAAAATACACATAATACAAACGCGTTTCTTTTATATCGTTCGAATCTCTTTCGATCTCTGCAAGTTTAGTAGAACATTTTTTGAATGCTATTATAATCGAACCTTTCTTAAATCAGCCGTATAAGATAATGTCAATAGAACAGAAAATATTGTTGACGATGATTTCATCAATTAGTTGCTAAGAATCGACTCCCGGTAGGCTTGATGTCATCAATTTATATGCCGCACGTATAACGAGTTGCGTTCTCTTTTCATTCGTAGTCGGGCGCCATATATATACAAAAATTCCCTACACTTTATAATTATACTTTGTATGATAATTTTTTCTTCTTTTTTTTTTCTTTTTCTTCTTTCTTTTCATAAATACATTTATAAATACAAAATGGATTTTGTAACTTTATATAATAAAAGTAATATTAGAGACTGACACAGATGTTGGTTGATAACGACGTCATGACAAAGATGAAGATGGAATGATAGGAGAGGGGTGACGTTGATGAAATTAGTTATGACGATGATTTATCGGCGAACATCTATGAAGTTCATTTTAATTTTCCGCGTATGATGTCAAACAAAGGCCTATAATATCATCTTTTCGGCATCCTAAACTTAACTCGACCTAATTCAAAGTTGAACAATCCTTGAACAATGAATCAACCGCAATCCCTGAACAATGAATCCACGCCGCAATGACAACCCAAGCGGCACAAAATGTCTGCAACGTTTTTGAAACGTTTCAGAAACGTTTTATAAACATCGCAGACATGAAAAGTTTTAAAAACGTTTTTGAAACGTTTCAAACACGTTACGGACATTTGGTGCCGGTTGGGAAAGATATATAATGCACCCATCACATAAAAACGAATGTTCTTTCACGATGACTCGATGTGTTGTATTTATTTATTTATTTATCCTTTCAGACTCATCCACCAAACGTCGTTCATCGCCTCACGTTAAACTTGGAATCAGTATGCAAGAACTCGGATTCCTGTCCTCGAGAGATATGCTCCGTCGACGTGCGGGAGTACGAAAGAGGCGTCATCGACGTGCTCCGAAACACAATACAGTGCTCGGAAGTGCGTTCTTACGCACCATTGAGCGAAACACGCCACAGACAGGAAACCGAAGATATCCTTGCAAATATTGAAAAGCAAATCGTGAACCAGAGCACCAGGTTCGAATCAGAAGTACAAACGAGCGCCGACCACGACGAGAAACCGTTCGTAGCGGTGAAGGCCACGCCAAAGTATTGTCCGGGCTGTCCCTACGAATTGAACCCTACTTTGCCACAATTGGCAGCTTTCGGAGATCAAGCCTTGCACGCGATGGACGATGCCGGCATTAGCGACTTCAAGCACAAACTCATCAGCATTGTCAGGGTGTCGCGCTCAGTGCCGCCGAACATGAATGCCATTGTATACGAACTCGTGATGGAGATTGGCGAGTCGAGTTGTTTGAGGACGACATTGATCGAACGTTCGCAGTGCGAGCTGCAACCAAACTTGCCGATTAAGACGTGCCTCGTCACCTTCCACGAGGCCCCCTGGAATCACGCCAGCCGGAGGATCGTTAACAATAATTGCACCGATCTGCAGAACACCATTAACGAGCTAAGCGCGGGCTTGTCGTCGAATTTACCGGTTTCCGAGCTGGAAACTTATCCTATGCGTAAAGAAGATGATGAAGCCACGTTGAAGAGCGATTTCTACGATCAAGTGGCCCAAGAAGCCCAGCAGGTCTACGATGTCCCACGTAATACCGCATATTATGTCGTCCAGAGCCCTCGAGTGATGGATACACCTCATCATAAGATCGTCCTCGAGCGCGATGAGCCCGAAACGGAAATACCACGATTCACCGACAAAATTAAAGAATTCGACGAGTTCCTAAAGGATTTCGATATTCCCATAAGAACAGAGAGCACGAGTCCCGAAAGTGTTGGGACTCCCGTAGTCGAGGAACTTATCGAACCGATTCGCGTCGAGGAAAACGTAAACCCGACAGAAATGCATCTTTCCGAGAGTCAACTTGCCGTAAAACCTCTAGTGGAAACTTTAAGGAGGAGGAGGTCTACCGACAGTATTCCAGTTGCTGACAAGATTTTTGTAAGGAAACTGGCAGAAAAGGCGATTGAACAACTGGACAGTGCCGACGCAGATGACAAAAGGAGAAGAGTCACGGACATTCTGGAGTCGTCGAAAGAGAAGCAAATGCTGGGCACTGTGTACTTCCTAACTGCAAAAGTCGCCCCAACCGACTGTAGCGAACGCGACAAGTTTGCCACCGAGTGCTTGGATGAAATTCCCGGTCCGTCGAAAACCTGCAAAATGCAGATTTTCGCCTTGGAAAAGAAACCTTTGGAATCTCCGAAAATCCTGAAAGTCGAGTGCCAAGAAGATCCGTTACGATTCCGACGGGACGCCGTACTCGGCGGCGCGACGGAGCTCAGCATCGACGATCCGGAAGTTCAGAACTTTGCGAAGCTTGGTTTTGAACAGCTTTCTTCTACCGTGGACGGCCCAAGCGAACCATTCATAGCGATCAAGTCGGCAACGGTTCAGATAGTTTCGGGTAAACTGTACGAAATCAAAGTCCACGTCGGCCCCAGTACCTGCGCAAGAGGTCAAACCGAGAACTGCAAACTGAGCTCCGAGGAGAACGTTAAAAAATGCACGATCCGCATTTGGTCTCAACCGTGGATCGACAAAGGCAATCCAGACGTCAGTGTCAAGTGTCCAGAACCCGAGAGAAACAAGAGATCCCTTCGCGGTGCGAACTACAGTCAAAAAATGCTGCAACAAGCTCAAGTGCTCAAAGACGAACGGCTCTTCCAAGAGTTCGTAAACCAATACGACAAAGACTACGAAAGCTTTTCGGAGAAAGAAAAGCGTTTCCAGATCTTCCGAAAGAATCTCAAAGTCATCGAGGAACTGCGAAGAACGGAACAGGGCACCGGCGAGTACGGTGTAACCCAATTTGCCGACCTCGATTACGCTGAATTTAAACAGAAGTACCTGGGACTACGACCGGATCTGATGTCCGAAAACGAGATTCCACTCCACGAAGCGGACATTCCAGACATCGAGTTACCAACGGAATTCGACTGGCGGAAGCAGGGTGCCGTCACGAATGTCAAGGATCAAGGCCAATGCGGTTCCTGTTGGGCGTTCGCAGTGACCGGAAACGTGGAAGGCCAGTACGCTATAAAACATGGCAAACTGATCTCATTGTCCGAGCAGGAATTGCTCGATTGTGACAGAGAGGACCACGGCTGCAACGGTGGCTTGCCGAATACGGCTTATCGGGCAATCGAAAAACTGGGAGGCCTCGAATTAGAATCGGACTATCCGTACGAAGCCGAGGACGAAAGATGCCACTTTGATAAAAATAAAGCGATCGTCAGCGTTGTGTCCGGCTTGACTATCACCAGCAATGAAACGCAGATGGCCCAGTGGCTCGTGAAGAACGGACCGATTGCCATTGGTATCAATGCCAATGCCATGCAGTTTTATCGCGGCGGGATATCGCATCCGTACAAGTTCTTGTGCAACCCGAGGAACCTCGATCATGGAGTCTTGATTGTCGGATACGGAGTAGCCAGTGAGTATTAACCGTTTTCTAATCACCCGGCATTCTTTTAACTATATTCCTATTTTGATATACTTGATGCATTTTTTTTTTCATTATGAGTGTATGAATACTTGTTATTATTGTTGTTGTTATTAAATACCCCTACTCTCGACAGCAATTTACGTTGAATAATGACAGAAATACCCCAAAACACGAAGATTAAAGAAATTACAGAAAGGCCCTCCCTTGCTTTAATTCCTCGAAAGAAACAAGTGAGGGAAAAAGTTGAAATGAAGACGTGATAAACCAAAATTAACTTAAGGTAATTAAAATAAGAGGGTTCATTTTAATAAACGTTAAAAGATCTGTAGATAAATTTGAAAATTAGCCAACGTTTAACTTGTACATCATCCAGGAATAATATTTTAAACGCCGTTTATGCACTTAGTCATTTATTATATACGGAGCAGTAGGTACATAATACAGAGTGTAACAGTGTACGTGTACAAAATGAATGACTCCGTCATTGCTTCGTTTACCGTTGCATGTTTAAATTACTATAGATAACATCCGTGTTTGTAACTATTGTGCATTTGTTATGATTTGAAGATTATGTAAATCATAATTAGGAATCGTATAATATATAAATGAAAAAATGGAATTTATAGTAACAATTTTGAGAATCGTAAAATAAATAAAAAGACACGACATAAATCATAATTATATAATAGCTAAAGTTTACGTAGGAAATGGATGAAATTACCTGAAGATTTTTTGAAGGAAGTCAAATTTAAAATAGATCTTGACATTTTTCTACAAATTTTTCATTTCGGACGAACATTATAGAGGAACCATCATCATATTGAATTTTATATTCCTGACCCTGCATACATTTAGAAATCAAAAATACTTTTCTAGTCTGAAAAAAAATGTATATTATTACATTTTTCTTAATAAATTTAACGATCTAAAATTAATTTCTCTAATTGTAGACAAATTCTGACGGCATATTGATATGTGTCAACATTACAATTTAACATATATATATATGTGTGTGTGTGTATTAATATATATATATCTCTAAAGTATCATTTCGGGACATTTTCATGCACGTATGGTATTTTTGAGGACTTCTGTATACAATAGTATAGGGGATTCCCCGTTTCTTCAAAATGTTTTAAGGGACAGTCCCCATATTACACTTTAGATGTACTTTATATATATACATATATAAAAGTATTAAGTATTATATACATATTTGTTAAATAATAGATAAATTTGTTAATATTTCTCTTTTTACAATACCTTTGATCACATGACAGGAAATTAATCCGAATAAAAAATCCGCCTCTCTTTTCGCAGATTATCCAATCTTCAAGAAGACAATGCCGTACTGGATCGTCAAGAACAGTTGGGGCACGTCGTGGGGCGAGCAAGGCTACTACAGGGTATACAGAGGCGACGGTACCTGCGGACTCAACCAAATGCCGTCGAGCTCGGTCGTCGCGTAGAAAACCCTAAGATCCGTTATATACAGAAAATGACAAAACGATAAGGACGATCTAAGCGGAAGGGCCGCGAGGGAAAAAATCTTTCCTCGTGAAATGATTTTCAACAATTTCTCGTACACCCGACACGATTGAAATCACAAATTGTAATCATTTAAACACCTATTTTCTTCCACTCGCGTTCCGAGGCCCTTCGTTGCTATTGAATCTTGCTCGAATTCGTGGTCCGATTGCTTTTCACTTTCTCGGAGAGCAACGACCAACACGTAATTAACCACGTCTCGGAGAAGAAAAGAAAAAAAAAAAACGATTTTTCTCCAGAATTTACGAGTATCGATTGCTTTTGTACTTCGGATTATCGTGTTTGTCCGCGCATGATTTTTTTATCGCTACAAAAAGCGAGACACTTTTTCGCGATTTACAAAAAAAAAAAAACGCGATGCTTTTGTAAAAATTGCTTATAACTGTTGATAATTATCGTTGAGAAATCTTCATTGTAGTTGTTAGTCGTTGGAAGGTGTAGATTTCCAATCGATATAAAAAATCTAGCGATAAACTGAAATACGGAAGAAACGTATTTAGTAACAATAGCGAATCAAATCGATTCCTCATTACATTAGTTCTCTTTCATATCTTATATTAATCGTTCCTCCTGTTATCTTTGTACGATTTTCAGCGTAGTTCTAATTTTCGCCACCTTTTCGTCACTTTACGGCGCTTCGATCGACAGCCTCCACAAACTGAATTGATCGTTGCATCGTTTACTATATATACATTGTGCCAAACCTGAGATTTGTATATGCCTACTAATATATACCTACATATATATATATATACATATATGATGTATAATAACGCGCTAGATAAATAAGTCCTAGACTCGACACGATTTTTCTAGAACGAAATCATGAAAAACTTGAAACGCCGATATACAAGAAATTGTGATATTTTTGTAACGAAAGTGGAATAAACGTAATAAAAAAAAAAAAGAAACTCACATAAAAAATGTCCTGTTTTTTTTCCCTAAGAAAATGACTTTATTCTATGCTAATTTTCGATTATCTACATGGGAATGATTTCTCACAAATTGTCAATGGTCGATGTTACATGCACAAGAAGCCGAGGAACAAGTGTGATTCTCATTCTTACCGTAAATTTGTTTACATGACTTTCTTATTATTTAAAAAACGAATTATTCGATCGAATGAAAATCATGACGTAAAAATACATTTACAACGACGAATTAGAAGCTTATAACGTTCGAAGCTCCTTCTTATCACCAGATAATGTAAAATATTATTAAAGACATTTACAGAGCGCATCCTGAGGTAAATCGCATTCGAAGGAAGTGCGATCAACGCGTGCCCCGACGGCGAAATGACTCGAGACTTTGTCGGGGCATTTCTCTTGAATCTGATTGGTAAAAAAATTGTAATGTACAATGTGCACGGCGAAACTATCGAGATTGTTTCGAGTATCGAGCGCTTCTAAGACAAATCGTTCGCAGCCCCCCTCAGTAGTAATTGTACGAGCCCCATTGGTTGAACGGCCCGGCGAATTGCTGGGCGCCGGTTTGACCGTACTGCCAATTCTGGTAATTGGCGTAATTCGGATCCGTCGGCGGCGGGTACTGCTGATAATTCGGCGGATAGCTCGTTTGACCGGCGTATTGGCTGTTCTGATATTGATCCGGCTGGTACGGCGCGGTCGTGGTGGTCGTGTACGGGAACGGCTGCGACGTCACCACCGACGACGTCGGGCTCGGCTGCTCGGCAGGTTTCGTCTTTTTCGGCGACGCCAACATTTGCCTGTTTAACGTTCCATGAATGTTAAAAGTGTTCAGAAAAAATGTACAAATTTTGCTCACTGTCCCCCGAAACGGGGAAAGTTACGACGATAATAGAAACGTTGCCGAATACTTACAACTTGGCCTCCTCGAACATCGCCTTTCGCCTCTCCTTCGCTTGCTTTATGCAGTTTTGGAATTGTTCGTGGGCTTTGATTATTATCTGAACGTCGGGACTGAAGTCTTCGACGAACTCGACTTTACGTTGAGCGAACAGTACCCGCTGTTCGATGTCGGCTTCCTCGCGATCGATGAACAGATCCATGAAACCGATCACCTCCATATAATCCACGGGATTCCTTTGCAGGCTAAGGTCGATCAGCTGCAGGTGTAATCGAGGATTGTCCTTGTCCTTTTCCAGGGCCTGAAAGCAAAACGAAACATTTCACGACTGTTGATCGGCAAGCAGCGACATTCCGTCTATATAACGGTCGAATAAATAAATTCCGCCTCACCTCGAGCATTACTTTCATGGCCTCGTCGATGTTGTTCCTGATTTTACAAAGGAACCGCGCGTACTTTACGGCCACGTGATTGGCGATCGTTTGATTCTTGCTTTGGCCGATGTAACTCTCGTAAAGGGCGCAGGCTTCGTCCAATTTGCCGCGCCTTCGCTGCAGGTTAATCCGACGATATGCCACTTGCAGCATATTCGGCAAGATGGCGTCGAATTCCTCGAGTATTCGCGACGCTTTATCGAAATCACCTTCCTTTTCTTCGAATGTAGCCCACAGTAGGTGCAGATTCGGTTTCTTCTGATGATGAATCGTGCAGGCTCGCGTGTAAACTTCGCGTATTTTTGTCGTATTGTCGTCCATTTGCGATTCCAGGTATCGAATGAACTGTGGACGCGGAATATGTTTTTCAGGCATTAGTAAGAACGACGAGGTTGCCGATGAACGCTAAAATATACACGGATTAAAATGATATATATACCTTCAACCAAAATTCGTCGTACAGAGCGCATGCCACCAGGCAACGTTCGAACAGAATGACGATACGTTTGTGGTTCTTTTGCTCTATTTCGTAGTCGAGGTAATCCTTCCAATTTTTCAACTGACATCTCTCCAGAGGCTTGACGTGGAAGTACGGACGTTTTATCTGGAGGCATAATTCAATTTTAATTCGATAAGAAATATTGCATGAACTTTATTCGAGTGTAAACTATTTCTGCTCGATTTCTGATGAAGAAGAAATCCATCAGCCGACGTCCGCTACACGACGTATAGATAAATATGCCTTAAAAAATAAAAAAAAAATAAAAAACTGTAGGACAACAACGTCGATTGTTCGGATGGATTGAATTGAAATTCACGAGAGCGTAATGGGACCATAAAATATATCATTCGACATTTAACACTTAGATTAAAAGAACAAATCTTTATCTTCTTTAGCCGGACATTTAACGTTCCTGATAAACCTTTCAGGTCGCCGATTACGAAATAAAATAAACCTTTTCAAAATACAAAATGGCGGATCTCATGTAAAGGACAATTTTTTAAAATCGTTTACCGTTCGTGAAAAATCTCTTACGGGTAATTTCATTGCCGTCATTGTACATTTTACAGTCATTCGAAATTCAATATGATGAACCATCGAGTTCCCTATTCGCGAATCCTTCCGCACATTTTCGACATTCAAAATGGCGGACCGAAATCTTTGTCTCTCTAGCCTCTCGGTGGGAGTTTAACGGAAATTTGCGTAGCAGTGCTGCCACCTGCCTAATAACGTATTTTCAAAATTAAAAATGGCTGACCTATCATGGCGAATAGATCTTTCGTACAATCTCCGCGTAAAAGACGTAAAAATTCAAATTGACTTACGCCTTCTTCGAAAGGCCATCTGGAGGTGACCGCAGCGACGTTCGCCTTGTGTATTTTTTGCCTGATGGCGATGATTTTCTCCCTGATCAATCGTGTTTCTTCGTCGCTGGCCGGCACGTCGCTCACCATATCTTCACCGGGCGGTGCGTCGTTGGCATTGAAGGCGTCGTCCGACTTGAGCTGAGATTTCACTTCGACCCGATGGGCGAGGAAGTCGTCGACGCTCAGAATGCGATTGGGACTGCTCATGGCGACGAATTCTTGAAAAGTTTCAAAATGCGACAAGTAGCCCATTGTTGGGGTGGCCAGTAACCGATCGTAGATCATCGTGACTCTGTGCAAACGTTTCGCGTCCATTTCCCATTTGATGTAGTTCTCCCACAATCTGTCCGACCTGCGTGCGACAAAATGGCGAACCAAAAATAAAACGTCCAGTTAATCTTTCAAGGAAATTCATGCGGATATGTCAATATTATTAACGTCTTTTCATTATACCCGCCCCCTACTGTCCAATTTAAGATTAGCATTCGATGATCGATTGTATCGACATTTTTAAAGCTCGAGGCCCAGTAAACGAAACATTATTGAATGTCAGAAAATAGGATTGAGAACAATGGAGAATTATTAAGAAGCATTCATTTATTTTTGAACGTGAATGCTTCTTAATGATTCCTCTTTGATTGCTATACACGTAAGCCTCGAAAAAAGACGTTTGTCAATTTTTTTTTCGAACCTAACTTAATTGTAAACAATTACATTAATAAATACATTTTTACTGAAGGAAACAATCAGTGTGCATCTGAAAGATGTAAGTATTATACTCGTATATACGATGATTAGTTGAGAAATTTTCATTTCAGATCCATTTTGGAGGTATATGCCACAGCTGCCAACATTTTTTAAATTCGAATCAATTTCTGTTCTAAAAAAGAAATCGTTTAAAACTTTATGAAAGTATTATTAAGTTAGACAAAAATGTCATCATCTATATCAAATCGCATTTCCTAAATTTCTTCTTAAAAAGTAAAAAAAAAGTTTTTTTTTTTTCTCTTATGGAAATCATTTAGGAAAATTTGATTTTCTTTTGTTTTTTGAATTTATAACTCGCAGCCATCTCATAAATCATGAATTCATCGAGGTCTTGTGTCACAGTAGAATTACAAAAAATCTACTTTTTTTTTATTGGCATTATCGATGCTTCGACGTGTTGTAAAATTGCAATATTTAACAGAAAATGTTGATTTTAATAAAAAGTAAATTTGTATTCAAATTATCATTAATAAAAATTCAAAGTAAATATTGAAGCCCCTAATGAAAATTACCAAAAAAATTATTCTGTTTTTTAATAGTTTGCAACAAAATGTGAAACTTGCCATTGTTGATTTTTCTTTGTTATTTTCAATTCGAATTTAAAAGAAACAAAGGATTTTTACGAAAATTGATACAGGAAAACAAATAGTTTTCAAAATTTGAAAAAAGAAAATATTTAGTAACAATAGTTTTTCGAAGAGTATCAAGATTACTTTTATTTAACAATACTTTTCTTCCCATTCTGTGTATTTTGAGCATTTAAACATTTTTATCATTTAATGTTTACTGCGTATGGTGTACAAATTTCAAAAACTTACTTTATCAAAAAATGAAAATAACAATAAATTGAAAATGTTGACTTTTTTCAAAGTATACACGTATTTTCTTTATAAAATGATAACCTCACATTCAATGTACTCGCCTGAAATGTACGATTTAAAAAACTCGACCGAAATCTAGTTTGTATTTATAATTTTTTTTTTTTTTTTTTTTTTTTTTTTTAATATTTATCCTTCCGATCTTTTTTCATTGATTGGACCTTATATCACTCTTTTATTGGACCATTAATGACTCCAACTTCCGGTCGCGATTCAACCCTTTGAAACATTTTACAAAAACGGTCACACGAAAAAATGGAAAAAACACTATTTTCCAACGATGGTTTGGTGCAAATGAAAAAGTAATGGTCTAACCGGGTGAAATTGATTGAAAATGATTGACGAAGGAACAGTGATGTATGAAAATTGAAAATTCGTGATTGCGAATACGAAATGCCAAAGAATTTATGTAACATTTGTTTTTTTTTTCGTGAAAATGATAATTTTCTGCATTCTGCACGCATTTGCGCAACAATTTTAAACAACGCAGCCAAAAAAGGATCTCGCAATTAACACACAATACCGTCGGCAATGTACTGCAAAAGCATTTATTTACATTTCCGTAAGTCTCAATAACGTTACATATAGATATAATTTTATACATGTGCTTAAATTCTTAAACAGTTTAAGATAAATTATCGCTAACATAAAATACAGTGTCGTCTATAAATCTGAATCAGTCGAAAACTACTAACGAAAAAGTAAACAGACTAATTCAATGATAGTCATGATTTTTACTCGCAACGAAAAAGAGTAAAAAAAAACGAGCAATTCATTCGTCAAATTCAAGTAATTCAATTAATGATTTTAAGAAATTCTGTTAGTCTTTTCAGATTGGTAGTATATTTAACTATAATGAATTCGTAGTTTTTTTTTTACTCGTTATTAGCAAAAATCATTATTAATTCAATTAGTGACAGTTTTATCACTTTATCATTGACTAATTCAGTTTTACAGAGATTAATAAATAATAATAAAAAAAAAAACCTATAGATTTTCATAACTCCTGTACGTAATAATAGTTAAAGTGAACGAATGTACTCGTCACTGGCATTATTTTTCAGCCGTCGATCGGATTACCTGAAACAATGATTATACCACAAAAAGACTCCCCTCTTACTCTCAGCATGTTCATTCGATAATCCAATGTATATGGGCGCCAATATATAATACGACAAATATATTTCGTCCCAAAGAAATATTTCGATTTTCAGTTTATGATAAAAATAATATGATGATATAATAATATGATAATAATATGATAATAAAAAAAAAAAACATGTAATGTTATTTTTGTAATTCTGTGCGTAAAGTACGCTTTTCCGCACAATTTTTGATGCGTAAAGCGATATACAATGCATAAAGTGAAAAATTGTGCGCAAAATCGAACTTTACGCACAGAATTACAAAAAAATATCATTCAACACACGTGTGTAATATACTTTTACCTACTCGTAAAGTGAGAAGTCGTGCGTAAAGTAAAAAAATTCATGTGTAAAGTTATATGCGTAGCATTTAACTTTAACTTTACGCATGCCTCTTTCAATTCATGCATAAATTGTTTAATTCACGCATGAAATCACCCAGAATCCATAAATGTCCACTTTAAGCACTAATACGAGGCATCTAAAGTACTTTAAGCATTGTCTTTACTCGGTAAAGACTATTTTAAACGAGAATTATCCGAAATAAAATATTTTCTCTTACCAGCACCAAAAATAATTTATTTCGGATAATTCTCGTTTAATTTTGAACCAATTTCAGCGATATTTTTTGAGGATTGAATAGGTTATGTAGAATCACCCTAATTCCAAAGCCCAAATTTTAAAAAACCGTTTCAATAGCTTTTTATTTATCCTTTTATGTTTGAAAAGCTCGGTCGATAACTGTTCTATTCAAAATTCGGTCTTTGGAAGGTAGGTGTATTCTCCGCTAAAGTATCCAACAAAATATGGATGACATTGATTTCAAATGAAAGGAGGAATATACGAAATAAATTATTTTCCCATGGTAGAAAATTTAAGGTGGTTCTAAAGTAGAACAATTATCGACCGGGCTTTTTAACCATAAAAGTATGAATAAAAAGTGAATTAAACGTTTTTTCACAATTTCGGCTTTGGAAGGGTGATTCTACATAACATATACAATCACCAA
>JAPYZR010002384.1:0-17085 GCA_030522945.1 Trichopria nigra
TATACGCCTACATCCCTATTACCGATTCTCTCTCTCTCTCTTTACAATACAATATACACACATCTTATAATAATATATACCTTATAATCTATTACAATACTATATTATTTTAAACATTTATATATTGTATATCTGTTTATTAATTTTCACATTTTACATTTTGTATATCATGAATTTGTATATTTCCCTATACATATATAACATATTTTATATTTGTACAAATCTTATATATTTTAGATTTTTTATGAGGACCTAAACAAAAGTTTGAAACGTCAAATTTCAAGTTGTATTTTATTTCCGTTATCCAAGAAAATATATTACAAAACTTTTTCACTTAAGAAAACTAAATAACGGTTAAGAAAAATTTATGTATAATTACCGTGATTGTTCCTAAGAGTGGTGGGAATTTGTCCTAGACATATGAAAGATAAATATATCTCATATATTTACCAGATATCTTTTCGTGCTTGCGCGATAATTGATGGTAAACAGAGACATCTGGTGTCGAAAGTTGAAAAGTTGTCAAAATAAATAATAAAAAACGACGTTTATCACGTTCGCGGGTGATTTGCTTGAACTTCAAAATGTACAATTGAAATGTTATTTCGGGTTTTCGGACGAGGGAAAGTAAAACCACTCTCGTGGTCGTCCCTTGAGGTTATTATATATGTATTCCGATTGAGAAAAATGTGCATTTATCTCATGCCAAGTTCAATGAGACGACGACTATTGCCCTCGCGTTCGTATATGGTCATTCTACGAGTAGGATTCCTTGTTTCATAAAAGAAACGACGATACCGTTCATTTAGCCGCTATTCATTGAGAAACTCCCACGAGTACGAAAGAAGCCCGATATCGTAGCCTTGGTCTTGAATTCAATCTTCGCGATATCGGTAACGGAGTAAAACAAAATACCTGTAAATGCTAAATATGAAGTATTACTTTTTACTTTTACGTTTTTGTTTTGAAATGTGTGCATTACACACGCACACATATTGTATAATATATATATACACGAACGTGGATATATATAGATAGAATCATCAATGGTTGTGTTTTTCGAATACCTTTTGTTTGCGCAATTAAAGTCTACGCACGCGACTCGATGCTTCTGTATGGAGTTTGATGAAATTACTATACTGCGTGACCAATCATGTCGATTGACTTATTATCAATTCGTGAAACTCGATTGCTGTATTATTGACAAGCGGTGATGATTAATCGACGTATTGACGTCACTCTATTTATTTTCGTTCATCCTTCTTAGCGTTCATTGAAGTATTTGTATATGAGAAATTGTGTCATCGCGGGTGGGCAATTGTTCGGGACTCGTTTTTTTACTATAGTCTTGTTTTCAAGTCGAGTTTGCAGTTCCACGTAATTGTCTATCGTATAATGTTGCTGCTAAAGTTCAAACGTTGGAGTCGAACGAAAATTATACTAAATATTTTAAAAAATAAAGAAAGAATTATTTTTTTTTTGTATAATGTTACATTTTTATGCGGTGGAAACCAATTATTGTAAAATTAACCTAACCTAACCTAAGCTAACCATGTATTTCTTTTTACAGCGATATAGTAATTAATATACCGACATTTTGAACGACATTTAATTCCCTGGTTGTTGAATATATTAAAATTTTTTTTGGCGGGAATACCCAATATGACGTCAACATTTCCAAGCCAATAATGGAAACGTTGAAAATTGAAGTTTTAAGATAATAACAACTTAATGAATTTAATTTAAATAAATTATTAAATAAATTACCATTTAAAGATTGTGACTACAATTTTACAAAAATTATTTTTTACTATTTATTATTCAGTATTAAAAAACAATAATTAAATAAAAGTTTATTTAATTTAAGTAATAATTATAATAAAATAATTTATTAATTTCATTAAGTTATTTTAGTTTAAAAAAAAAGGAAAATTAAATGTAATCACGATCTTTAAATAATAATTTAACATTATTTGAAATAAACATTTACCAACAGTTGAAACTTATAAATAGGATAAATAAATAAAACTGGCATTGACTAATTAATAACAAATAATTAAATTTTCGGACAGAGATTGGGGCACTCTTCAAAATTAATAACTTATTTTACCTTCAATGTCTTTTGTTTATGTTCTCTAATATGCGTTTCTAATTTTCTTTCCATTATTAAGCTTTATTTGAATTACATTCTCTAATAAAATATCTAAAATAAAGTAATGTTTTGTCCATCTTCTTTATCAATGTAGAAAATAAACTAAACACTTTCGAGGCAACGGTTAAATAACATATATATACTACTCGTAGCTGACTAGCCGTTTTAGGAAAAAAAAAAATCAACTCTTTTCAATCACGTATTATGATAACAGCCTTACGCGAAAGTGACAATTATGTATATAGGAAATTCCGAATCTGCGACAGATGTCAATCGTTAAACTACAAGCGACGAAAAAAAAAAAAACTAAACAGTGTTTCGATTTAACCACGATGCACGTATACATATAGACACGGCAATTATTGCCGCTTCGTCCGTCCTTATTATGTTGTCGTACGATAGCAATTATAACGGCGCTCGCGAGCTCAAGAAAGTGAAATTGATTTTGCAATATTGATAAGACTAAAAAAAATAAGCGGCGCGGCTGCTTGATTATGCAAACTTGCTTACTACATATATATATATATATATATATATATATATATATATGCATATATCAAATGCCTTGAAAAATTTGATTTTTTGACGCCTTTTATCATGAGATTAATTGATATTCAAATATTTTACAATTTTTTTTTTTCATCGTGGCAATATTTTTTATTCGTTACAACACCGACTTGAAGAAAGCAATTGCCGACAAAGTGCATCTTTAAAAATTTTAAATATACCAGTGTAGTCACAGCCCTTGATAATAATTTGTCGTTGCATCATTCTTGTTGCACTTATTGTTTCTGTATGGAATTAAAAAAAAAAGATCGACGACGTATAGTCATACGAAGATTCGATCAAATAACTTGCAAGAGAATTTTAGCGTCACGTGCGTGCATATGTGTGCAGTGCATTGCCGAGCGACAAGTAAATTAAAGTCAAGGTCCCTGCTATCATTTCTTTTGCAATGACCAGTCGAAACCGTCAATACGTCAATTTCCGACGACGACGGATCCTCAATTTATTCATTTTTCTCTCGCTCGAGATGAATTTCGCGTTGTCACACTTTTCAGTATATATATGAGTCATTACACAAAGATGAACAAAAAATTGTGAAAATGTCGTTTTGAAGTACTCACTTTGGACTTAAACGAACTTGGGACTTTGACGAACCAAACGGCACATTGCGAAATTTAAAATGGTTAATCCAATATGGCGGCAGCATATCAACTCCCCGCTGCTGAATTTTCTTAAATTCGCTTGGTATAATTGATATTCGGATGTTTTCGACATACATTTACGTAGTCCGGAATATCAGAGCCCAAGGATGTATATCGATTTCTTTTGCAATGGCCAGCCGAAACTGTATATCGACAATTGGATGATTTTTTGAAATTAGCGAATTTTACCTCCGAAACGACGATGTGATTTATGTGAAATCTGACGCAACGTTTAGATATTAATACGAAACAGGGAATACCGAAACTCGTCGTTCATCATCCTGGGTAGGACTATGAAGGGATTGAGCTATTTAAATTCTGTGATAATGAATAATCAGTGGCCTGGACAAAACACCCTCAAATCAATTTAGGAAAGTAGGGGTTGTCCGGTTAAGAAAGAAAAGAAAAAAAATATATATACAGTTACACGTACTAGCAGTGTCTAGAGGGAAAAAGAAAGGAAGGAACAAAAATACAAATACAGGATTCGCGAATATGGCGACGCCGGCATGAAGGGAACGACAGACCCTGGCATTGCCTTAAATGAAGCACGAAGCGGTGATTTTACACGGTTATAACGGCTCGAAGCCGCGATTCAGGTTTTCGAGTCATGAATTCTTTCTTTCTTTCTTTTTTTCTTCTCTCTCTTTTTTAGTGACTAAACGAATCGAGAATAATATCGGGCGTACAATGTTTGAAGCCGCGAAAGAATGCGTGTATAATTCGTCTCTGATGCGTGCGGCTATACAGCTCATTTCCTTGAGGAAGTCTGGAATTTTTTTTTTTTTTTTTTGCGAAATACCCAAATAATGCGTTCATTCATTATAATGAATTAATTTTTGCAAAAAATCATTAACGAAATATAATATTCTTGTTGTTAATTACAATATGAATTAATTAATTGGTGTTATTGTTAATTAATAAGAATCTATTTTCCTTTCAGATCTAATTCACTGCACGAACGAGCCGAACGTGTCGATACCGCAATTGGCGAATCTGCTTATAGAGCGATCGCAGAACACAAATTGGACGGTGGTCTTCAAAGCACTCATCACGGTGCACCATATGCTCTGTTACGGAAATGAGGTGAGCTTATTTCGGGACCGTTTAATCCGCTAATATAATGCGTTAATCGATATCAATTAATTAATTTGAGCGAGCGATTGAACGCGCGTCTTTATTATCCGACTTATCGCGTAAAAAGTCGATCGGTCAAATTTGTATTATATGGCGGTGTTTGTATTGAACATTCCCTATCGTTTTTTATTTGACATTTTTTTCCTTCGTAGTCATAAGATATATCTTTAGGCTCGTCACCTATTTACATAGCGTGACCCATTTATATATAGCGTGAAATTAGAAATTCATTGGTGTGTTTACTTTATCCGAGACTTGATGTGAAATTTGAGAGAAATGACCGAATCTTGAAAAGACTATTTGACATTCAAGATTACTCAATGAAGAAGAAGATGTAGAAAAAGTTTGCACATATTAACTTGGACAATATTGTGATTTGTGTTTTGTCACTATATATACATGTCGAGTGTGTCGATGCCGAAATCGAAGGTACATCGAGTGTGTCCACTGCTAAATATATCGATGTACGAAACGAACTTGCGCTTGGGTACATATGCTCTGATGTCAATGCCTACGTTAGATATAGCGTCATCAAATAAATATCACAATTTTATATAAAAATTCTAAAAAACATTATTTTAATTGTTCAGTTACGAAATGGTAATATTACTATTCTTGCCTTAAAGATTTATAATTACAATCGCATTTGTCGATAATTATAAAATAAATAAATGAAACATTTTAAGGATGTTCTTAAAGTAGAACAGTTACTGACCTAACCTTAAAACAGGAAAAGTATAAATAAAAAAAATATACAATACACACAATATGCAATACAATACGATACAATACTATACAATGTGCAATACAATACAATATAATACAATTCAATATAATACAATACAGTATAATACAAGATATAATAGTTAAATGAAATATAAAAAGATAATCCTGAGTCTCGTATGGAAATAATTTATACGGAAAATTCAGTAAACTCATTTTGTTGAATGATATATGTTGCTAAAATTCGACTTAATCATATTAATTACGCGTACTTTATCAATTTTACTAAATGTATAAATGGTTAAAAAAAAAATGACAATTGCTTCTACTAAGAAATAGAAAAAAGTCAATACTTCTTCCGACCTACGGTGCGGGTCGAAGTAATTAGTGGAATATAATTTGCGTAACCTTTTGAATCAACGACGAAATATATTTTCGGCTGATTATTACATGGAATTTATACTTAAACATTATGTTGGTTGTCCTTTATAAAATATTCAGTCAATTTTACTAAATACGTAGTTGGATTAACTAAACTCGTAAAAAAAAAGATTAACCTTCACACATTTTGATTATTTTAATTACTTATATATTGTGTGAAATTTATGAAATATGTATAGTCCATTCTAATCTATATAAGAATATAAAAATATGTTGATTGACAGAAAAGGAAATGGAGAATAGAAACCGCCATTTATCTGCTTCATTCGATATTTTCAGTTATTTATTTATAGTACAATACGCATTATTAATGTTACTCACGTATATGTTACGTACAATATTCTACCGTTTACTACAAAATAATTACACTTTTTACGCAAGTTCAAAAATGTAATTTATCGATAAATTTCGAATCAATCTCACGCTTCATATATTATAAAAGTTCGGTACATACACATCGAAATTTGCGCCACTTGCGTATGCAATTAGAGACATACAACGCCATCTGCCAGCGTGAGTGTTTCGAGAATTTCTGTTGGCGCGCGATAATAATATAAAGTTCATTTATGTAGGTGATAGAATTTCTGAATTTAATAGTAAATATATATAACATATTCAGTAGTAATATTCGTTATTCTCTGCATTTGTTATTTTTTTAAACGAAAGAAAACAAACACTTTCTTTTATGGATTTACGGACGTATACAAACATCTTTTTTTTCGAGGCTAATTTCTCTGTATTGCATCCTACGATTTTTCATCACTTATAAAGCGTCACAAAGATGATTTGTGAAATACCATCAATTTATTTAGTTGTTTCAATATTTGTTAGTTGGACCTATTCATTTGGTAAATTTGACTGCATTACTGTTATTTTTTTATTTTAAATTCAACAGAATATCAAAATAACAACACTTTCTTCCTCGGAATTGTTTACATGCATACATTGTTGTTTACCATTTCAAGGGCAAACCTCGCCGTTTTAAATTTACTGCATTATACATTTATTCGTCTACAAATCATTGAAGTACAAATTTGGTATACACAATACGTCTACAATAAAGCACAAATAAAATTCTATTATGACTTTGGGTGTTTTATCAAAACATATCATAAAAATTGAATAAATTTTATATGTTTATCAGATGCGCCTAGTAATGAATTAAAATGAGATTACGTTAAAATATGTTGACATTTATTGAGTATTGTTTCGTATTAATGAACGATGGCTAATCTAAAGGATATTTTTCCAATGTATACATATATTTTTTTATTTACACACACGGATATATTTGGATCACCCTGTATATACATATACAGGGTGATCCAAAAGTCCCGATACGGTAATATATCTCGGCGGGATGTTGGCATTTTCGGGGAAAACGTTACACACGAATGTTTTAAGATTTTTCCCTTGATGCCATTCAATGGTACCATTAAATTTGACCTTGAACAACTTATTTTATTATGCGAAACGACCGTTTTTAATTTGTAAGAATATGACCTTCAGAAGGTTAAACAAAGGTAACAATACGGTGTTTTCTACATAAAAATAGGGGTTCCCATTAAAAAAAAACCTCGACCTTGGAATAACCATGTTCAAGGTCAAATTCAATGGTACCATTAAAACAGCCAGGATTAAATCCTATACATTTTCCCCGAAAATACAATCTCTGCGATATATATATAAGAGTTGTATGCATTATTCCAAAGCTAGGAAAATGGTTTTACTTTTTAACTTTTTTCGTCACAATAGTTGCAATGATCACGTTGCAGAAATTGAGACACCTGGTTCGAGGGCGCCTTCCTCTTGACATTGAACTAGTCCATATTTATCGACTACTATTTTTAAGCTTCCTCAAGCTCGTTTGATACGTTCCCGAGCTTGCGCCTAGTTCATCGTTGTTTACTTCTTATTTATCCGCGAGATCTTGTTCGGCCAATACGAACTTGATTTTTTTTTTTACGAATTCAGTTCGAATTGAAAATGAGATAATCTATATCTCATTATTTTTTATGATAATGAGATGATGGGAAAAACCATACATTTCAATGGTTCCACTGAGGAAGAATTCGGTCGAAAAAAGTATTTTTTTTGTGTTTAGGGCGCAAAAGTGACATTTTACATTAGGTTGTTTTTCGTCGTAGTATATAGTTGTCGAAACAATACTCGACTTTGAATAAATTCCGAATTTATATCGATAAACTATTTCACTGTGCGTCTACACGTGGTGCGTAAAATGTTTTTGTCGGGGTAATTTAATGTCTGGCTTTGGACATGTACATTGTAAACAAATTAGCAAATACAAAAATCGAATGAAAAGAAAATCAAATGAAGAAATCTAATAAAAACAAATAAAAATGTCAAAATTACTATCCACGTCGGCGATAAAAAAAAAAAAAAAACACACGAATACATTCAAATCACAAATGAGAAATCACGAAATAAGATTTCCAATTCCGGATGAAACGAATGTTGTCGAACGTCTCGTTATTGATGTTGATCTTTTCAATTTTCAATTATTGATTTTACCATCGAACTGTTTCGAGACTTTTATCCCTATAGGATTGTATCAAGGTCAGTATCAGGATACCAGTAGTTCATATAACTTCATTATAATTTGGGGAGACATATAGCAGAGAACAGAATGCAAACATTCGCGCATAATATAGGCTATGTTTTCATTATATAGAGGGCGCATATCGAGCAAAAAGAGATTTTTATAACAAAAAAAAAATAAATAAAAAAAAAGGAAATTGATTATTACAATTTTTTCATCATACGTGCATACAGATAGTAGTTTCTTTTTTGAAACGTGAAATGTATTTGTTTCAGAGATTCACGCAGTACCTCGCCTCCAGCAACAGCTCGTTCCAGCTCAGCAATTTCCTCGACAAGAGTGGCGTGCAAGGTAGATATGTATATACGTAGGACATTGTATCGGGGAAAACATGTATATACCTAAACCGATATTGAATATATATATATAGTACGAGAGAGCTTCGTGGATTCCTTTAATTATCCGACGTCTGGCCGAACAATATGTAGATGTAGATGCAGTTGTTGATGTAGATGTAAATGTAGATGTATATGTACATATACACATATACGTGTGTGTGTGTTTGTGGATATACAATATAGAATATGTTTTAATTTCTCTACACCGCCTCACTTGGAGCATTCACTTTCGCGGAAATGCCACACTAGCCAATATCAAAATTACGATATTACCGGTATAACGTTGGTAAATACGTAGAAAGCCGGAAAGGAACGAGTGAAATTTTTCTTCTTTTTTTTTCGAACAGAAAACGAAAAAATGCAATCAGACGTGTTTTTGGACTGGTCCGCATGCTATCGATATATGATATCATTATCGATATGCTCCTTTTTCCACTAATTTATGGATTTTCAATTGTGACAAGCGACTTTTCCACAATCCGATCAGTATTCTACTCGGACACACACACGCACACACATACACACACACAAATACACGTGACACTCCTTTTCTATTCTCTCTTTCTATGTCTGTCTCGTCCGAATCACTAACTTGGATTAATTTTCTTTTCTTTTCGGGAACAGCTGGTGCACGCGTGGGTGAGTCTGGTATAAATACACATTTTCCATTTTTGGCTGTTACTCTCACGCTTTACGAAACGTAACATCTTAACCCATTTAGACCTTACGCGACGACGAGGATGATGTCAAGGGCTATCGAAACCGCCTTTCGGTTGACGGACATGCCACGCTTTTTTCCGTGGTATTCTTATACTTTCTTTTATTGGTTCGTTGGTCGACGTCGAAAGGATTTTGAAGAGGATGCTTATGAATGTCAGTTGAAATATTGAAATCGATGAGAATTGGCAAACCAGGTTTCTTTGTTGAAACGGATGATTTTGAAAAATTAAATTAAAATTGAAGTTTGTCAATATCTGGATATTTTTTAGCATCTTTATAGTATTTATTAAGAAACAAGTTAATAATGTCTGTAGGGGTAGTTTGATTGTGTTTTTAATTTTTTTGTCATTATTATCTATCTTTATTGTTTTGGACAAAAATTGAAAATTGTACGATTAGTTCGTTACAGAGTTATCGACACACGTCTGCAACAAAGAGAGAACAAAGACAAGTTGCTTTTTTTACGCTTTTAATTTTCGCTTATTTTTATGTATATTTATATTTTCGAAACATATGAGAGCTTGCAAGTAAGAATTTTGGGTCAAATTGATTAGTTATCATATCGTTTAATAATTATACTATGTGGATGTGCAGTAATAAAACATCAAAAAGAGAATATAGCTACAACAACATTCAACTAGTTATTCTTTTTTTTTTTTTTTTTTTATTTCTAATAGTCAAAGCTCCCCTTTAAAATAATTTCGAAAGGCACCTTGAAAAGTTCTAAACTGTTTGACAAATTTGACGAAGAAGAAGTTACTCATAACGGCAATGGTATATGACGATTCTGACATCTCTAATTCTTCCACCATGTACCGTTAGTTCGTTGAAATCACAAAATAATGCATATAATATACAATAAATGTAACTGGACGATCTTTAATTATGAAACGAAGAAGATTCTACTTATTAATCACTCTATGCGAGATTCCGTGGTTAAAATTGAGGAAATCCAATATGGCGTCAAGTTCGAGAAAATTTGGAAACGTTTATTTTTATCAATATTTTTTTTTTCGAGTAATTAGAAAATCGGGGTTCCAGCGAAACCATTAGCAAAATGGTACACACGGAATAGTTGAATTTTAAGCAAATATTTCATTCTTTTAATCCCATTTCACAGCAACGTCCCCAAAATGGTGGAAATGTTTTAAAATTCTGTGTTAAACGTGAAATCCTTAATAATAATAATTATTCACAAGAATCAAAAAGAATTTTTTTTTTATCCTGATTAGGAATCCGTCGCCGGATTCTCAGTTACAAAATGGCGGATACAATATGGCGGAAAGAATTTTAAGAATTAAGAAGGTATCCACCATTTTAAATTTCGAGAATCAGACAATGGATTCGTAATCGTCACGAAGGTAACGATTTTTTACCAAACCGTAATAATGAGCTTTGCGATTGTTATTATTAAATATTTAAAAAATAAATTCAAACTTTCATAGAATTTTATAACATTTCTGCCATTTTGGATACATTGCAGCAGCAGTGAAATATGATAAAAAATAATTTCTTTTTTTTTCTTAACATTCAATCAGTCCAGGTACCATATTGTGAATGGTTTCAATTGCATCCAAATATCCTAAATTATTCGAAAAAAATTGAGAGAAAGAAATATTTCCAAAATTTTCGCCAATTTTTCTGGAAATGATTTGCAAAATTGGATTTCCTATAGCCAAGACTCAGCTCATTCATGAGCGTGCATAAAGAGTAAACGGTCTAAATGCGTTAACGTGTCAACTCGGAGGCCTTTTTGTAACCAACTGCACTCAGCCACTGTGTTCGCCGTATTTTCTTATCCGTGCACAATTTTTCTTTTGTCAAGGATACGACATGTCGCCGTTCATCAGAAAGTACGCCAAGTACTTGAACGAGAAGGCCCTCTCGTACAGGACCGTCGCTTTCGACTTCTGCAAAGTTAAGAGGGGGTGAGTTATTTATCAGCATTATTTGAATAAATTTTACATTCATTTTTCAGGTCTTGGTTTCAAATCCTAATATTGAAAACGTAATATTAATAAGTTTATTAATTTCTATGCATTTATTTTTTTATTGTACAGTCAATCATATAATAGTGGAAAAATGTTACGATTTTTATACTACGAATGAAGGCTGAAAGATGGGGATTGGATGGACTTTCGTTGGTTAATTGTTCAAATCCCAAAACCGAATTACAAACTGGAATAAATATATGTTCATGAATCAAGTATTGCTTCTACGTCTAATGTGACAAAAGATAATGTTCAAACTGGGTTTTTGCGCCCTAGATACGAAAAATACTGTTTTTTTTTTATTTTGACTCGGGGGATATTGAATTACCATGCTGAGAAAATTTTCCTTGGAAATTCTTCCATACCATTTTGCATTCCGTGGACAGACTTTCATTTTAAGAGAAATTTCTATTTCTTTTTTTTTATAGAATAATTTGCAGTAAGGAATAGTAATTTTTACCACACTCGTGGTAAAAATTTCAAGAAGCATATTTAATTTTACCATCGATAATGGCAATTCATTCTCCCGATCTGTCCAACTGGTCTGGTAAAATTTCTACGGAAATTTGTAACGGCTTGAATGAAATTTCAGCCGGATAAGATTTACTTAATTCAATGGCAAATAATGGTTAAAAGAATTAGCGGCGACGAAGGAACCCTCCTGAATGATAAATCCTCGCGCGAGATATGCAATTAAACGGAAGTCCATTCATTTCTCCGCCTTTCGAGTTATCGAAGCTGTCCTTAATCGAGTAGCCAATGAACGAATCTCGTTTTTTTCTCGCTCGTTCCAGGAAGGAAGACGGCACGCTACGCACAATGAACGCGGAGAAGCTACTAAAGACCCTGCCGGTTCTGCAGGCTCAGCTCGACTCGCTCTTGGAGTTTGACTGCTCGGCTAACGATCTCACGAACGGAGTCATCAACATGGCATTCATGCTCCTCTTTCGGGATCTCATCCGACTGTTCGCCTGCTACAACGACGGCATTATCAATCTCTTAGGTAAGAATGCAGCGCGACGTCTCTCTCATAACGCAGTGCGTGATGCCTCTGGCAGAAAACCCGGTGCAGACTGACGCACCGTATACACTGGGACGAGAGAAATGTCACGTGTACATATACCAGGGTGTCCAAAAAGTGTCGAAACACGCGTACAAGTTTTTATACGAAATATTTTTCATCCAGGTTAAGGTCATTTACCGTTGTAACTTTTGGCGCTGGATCTAATGGCGACGAGGTTATATCAAGGTCACCTTCGTTTAATCAAACGGGAAGACCCTGTTTTGAGTTCGGAAATCGAAAGAGCGGAAAATTTTACATGAAAAAATTGTTTTTACGATCTTGGAAAGGTCAAAAACGAAGGTCAAATGTCTGAAAAAAAGTTAAAAAATAATCTGAAAAAAAAAGTTCTTTTTAAGTCTCTTTTTTTGTTTTTGTTTTCTTTGTCGTTTTAAAGTTACAAAGATGACCTTGACATACCCTTCAAGGGCTTAAGAAATACCATTCTTCAAGAACCCAAAGTCAAAAAATAGGTTTCGCAGTAAAAATAGGGTTTACTAATAAAAAGAAATGGATAATGACCTTCAAACAACCTTGAAGATTGACGTCAAGGTCAAGCTGTTCGATGCGATTTACACTTTTACAATTCATTGCCTTTTCTCCAGCATTATGCACATTTGCGTAACCCAGAAAAACACGTCATTTCCGACCCATTTAAAAAAACAAAGGTGACCTTGAAGATGATGTTCATCGGTATGGTCAAAACCAAGGCCACCATTAGGGACAGCCCCAAAAATTACTACGGAAATGACCTTAACATGAGTAAAAAATGTTAAAAAAAATAAATTACTACTTAAGATCGGTGCATCCGAATCGGATGTAGAATGTAAAAATTAAAAACGTCGGAACCATTACATGGCGAACAACTTTATGAAAACTGGACCTGGTTCATCTCTGAAACTCGCAACTCGAGGGTTTTATGGATGGCTAAATCCGAATCCGAAAACGCAATTCCAAAATTCATCATGAAAATCCAGTATGGCCGTCGAATTTCTGAAAAAATTGGTTCGATTCCGCATTGAATCGTCCGCCATATTGGATCCGCCATTTTGAATTTGACATTTCGTTTTCGGGTTCAGCAGCGTCGAAAACCGTCGATTTACAAGTTTAATGTTTAAATTCTTTTTTATACTGGGGAAACTCATGCTATTTTATAAAGACAAAGTACAACGACAATGAATGCGCTTAACAATAACGGTAATTATTATTTTCAGAGAAATATTTCGATATGAACAAGAAGCAGTGCCGCGATGCGCTGGACCTATACAAAAAGTTCCTCATCCGAATGGATCGAGTCGGAGAGTTCCTTAAAGTAGCGGAGGTGAGTGTCGTTGATCGACGTATCGATCGTTGACGAATTTCTCCGCGATTGGTAGATTTTCAAAATCCGTTCGATTTTGTTTCAGAACGTCGGCATCGACAAAGGAGACATTCCAGATCTTACGAAGGTACACCTGAATTTTCTAATAACGATCGTCGATCGGATAGATCGTAACCGCCGAAACGCGACGTTAAACGAGTTTAACTTTTCTCTCGTTAGGCACCCAGCAGTTTATTGGACGCCTTAGAGCAGCACCTCGCCTCCATGGAGGGCAGAAAAGGCTCGGCCGCGAACACACCGACCCAATCGGCCAGGTAAGTGAGGGACTCCACGTCTCTCTACGTCTCCTCATCTTACTCCGTTTAGTATAAATTTCAGTGGGAAGAAGATTTTTTTGGCATGTTTCTTTATCGACTGATATTTAACCTAATTAATGTTCAACAGATTATTAACAAACAATCTCGATCGAGGTAATCGCAAATAATATTCTTGATCTTCCCACTGCGCTTTTCATTTTTAAGAAAGAACCCTAATATTTTGCTGCTCTAACCCCAGACCTATAATATATCTAACCCGATCTCTGATGTGCCTTTATGATACTTATCACCCTGTGTCCGCGGAGCAAGTTTCGTACGTTTTACTCGTGTCAGACATTTATTTTCGCACCGCTCGCTTAAGAATCTCGAGGTTGTAAGGCTGACGTCGTATACGAAGGATCGCTATATACCAAAGTTAGAGTCCTCCTAGACGAACGTCAGTCTCAACTTTCAATTCTTACGTGATCTCAGATTTTTTAATGCAGGTAATTTTTTACTTTTGGAATTGTACCTTTCAATACGTTTCATTTACTTTCGTATTGAGTTGATTTCAGTTTTCTCGCTGTATCATTTCGACAAAAATAAATAATGATATTTGTGAAACGGTGGAACTACTTTAGCGACTTGGACAATTTATCGACCTTTCCTCATTTCGGGAATCCACCCCCAGATCACTTCACGTGCACCTAATCTCGGAGTCACGTCATTCGACCAAGCATCATTATTTATAATCCTCTGTCATCGTAACACTGGCCATTTTTTAACGTTTTTCTTTTCATTTTCCTTTAAAACCTTTTTTGTTCTTTTTTTTGGTTTTTGTTTTTGTTTTTGTTTATGTTCTGTTTGTTTGTTTGTTTGTTTGTTTTTTGTTACGCAATTTTTACAGACAAGTTGCACCGTTTTTCTTTCCGTTGACACCTGCTGCATTTATTTTTCAAATAGTTTTAACACCGCTTCTGGTTTTTTTTTTCGATTAATGCTAGAGCTTGTAGGGTCCGTGGACTGCTATATCTTCGAGGCTATATTAATTCGATTATAAATTTTAATCTTTAGAACTATATATTTGTCGATTTGCCAGACAGAATTATGATGGTCGTTTTCGCGACAGGTAAATTCCCATCAATACAGTAGGAGAAAAAGACGTCAAAATGATGTCATTTCCGTAATGGTCTTAATTAATTTTGAAACGACCCAAGATGAGAGATTCCGAAGGTTTTAATATATTGGTATCACTTTTTACATAGAATACAGAATTAACTAAAAGATTAACATGTCATGGTGTACATCAAAGCGAATGTACCAAGATTCCAAAAACCACTTAAAAAGAAAATTGAAATAAATATTCAACAGTAATGTTGACGGAAGAAGCAGATTTCAATCGCCCAGAAATAATGGCGTCGAAAATATTGGAACGTATGGCAACGTTGCCTTTTTTTTTATTTTTGGCAATTGAAATTTCTTTATTGAAGACCGATCTCGATCGAATATTTATGCTTCATGATTTTTCAAAAATATCACTGCATTTTATACAGTCGAGGAGATAACATTATCTGATAAAAATATTGCCGCCGCACATTTCAGAAAACTCAAAGCTGTCTCCGTTAGAATTTGTAAAATCGCCCGATAAATGTATCACGCGCGACATTGCCAAGTCGTGAATTTTCAGGATCGTGCCTAGGGTAGCCAGAAATGTATAAATATACTTTATTTTTACGTTAATTTGATTATATTATTGTTGTTCGTTAATTATTTTATTCGTTCCCAGAAAATAATCATATCTGATCCATTTTATCCCGTGCTAGTATTTCGTTTACCACTCGATTATGGTAGCTATATTTCCACAAATATTACAGGCCCCGTTTAAGAACCCGAGATATACGCTCCTATGAGACCGAGCCACCTTAATTGAAATATTCAAGCGTCAGCTGGGTTGTTACACGTACGATTTGCTTAACCGCCAACTTTTTTTTTTTTTTTTGACGAACGAAACATTTGAAGTTGAATTACATTCAATTCGTCTTAAAGCCATGACGGAAATGACGTCATTTTGTCGCTAAAACAAACATCACAATACTGTCTATAATCAATCGAAAAATATATTATTCTAAAGATGGAAATTTATAGTTCGTCACAGTTAAAGTTCAATCGGCTTTAAATCGAAAGAAACCGAACTATTGATCCCGTACAGAATGAGAAAAATATAAAAAAGAAGAAAACAAAGTAGCCACGAAAAGTTTAGCGTTCACGCGGTGATTAGATGCATTTTCGTGTCTATATAACGTAACACTGGAGCAAAAGCTTTGTGTCTAATCGTGATAATAGAGTTACTAATCGATCAATGTAATGTTTGAAATTTTGTCAAGTTTAGCATAAGTTGTATAGTATACACATGTACAGACGTCTATATACTTTGTGTTAGTCGCCGTTTTGTCGGGACCTTTATACGGCGTAAAAGTTCAGTTTTCACTTTAGATTCGGTACCAGTTGTCCGAGCATGATATGAGTCGTCGAAACGACTTCCCTACTAGAAAATAAGACCAGTTTTTTTTTCTCTATACATGTCCACTTTTTCTGGACTCGATTACTTTTATAACACAGAAGGTCAGAAAAATTGGTTTGATTTCAATAGTTTGCTCGCGACATTTGAGACCGAAACTAAGACGAAGACAATCGAACGCCTTATATCGGTACCACCCTACACGTTGCACAAGCCTATGCAGAGCATGCTGAGCCTCGTAGAAGTTTTGGAAGGTCGCGTAATTTTTCATATACTACTCATGCGATTTATATATATACAATCGCACACTCCGCACCGGTAAATGCGAATTCACTCAACTGCCTCGAAGCCGGCCATTACCGGCATCGGCATGTGTAAATACTCTCGCGTGAACCTTCAGTACACTTAGAGATTTCGAGAACACACACACACACAAACACGTAAATTTAATTTTGACGTATATCCGTATTTATATGTACTACACGGTTTCTTTGTTTGTTTGTTTGTCTTCTCCTCTTTTTTTTTTTTCTCTAAAATCACCTCTTCCATCCGTTCCCGTC
>JAPYZR010002385.1:0-25360 GCA_030522945.1 Trichopria nigra
GTTTTGATACATTTACTTAGTTAAATATTCAAGTAAAAGAAAGAAAAACAAATAAAATTAATCATAATATAAATAAAAATAAGTTAAAAATATTTATACGGTGATAGCACTATAGAAGTAAAAGTTTATGTTTCTTGAGTCTGGTACTCTTGATTGATGTTCTTAGTAAATCATGTACGAGTTGATTTGGATGAACTTGTAGTCTTTTTGTGTATTTTTTATAAAAGTTTTTTATTTCTTCTTTGACGGGTGGTATTTTTAAATCATTATGAATCGTTTCTTTCGTTACGAACCACAGAGTATTGATGATGTTTCGTAGTACTTTTGATTGAAATCTTTCCAATATTTCTACGTTTGAGTTTGAGTTGGTACCCCATAGTTGAATGCCGTTGGTCCAGATTGGCTTGAGTATGGATTTGTAGAGAAGTATTTTGTTTTTGGTACTAAGCTCTGATGTTCGTCCAATAAGCCAGTATAATATACAATAAAAAAAAAAAAAAACTTAATTTATTAAAAACAAAGTTCTACTCTTTAATTTTTTTCTTAATTTGATAAAAATCAAATAATACTTTGACATCTCATCTCCAAAAAATCAATGTACACTACATCAATTTTGATATTTCTTTTATCATCATTAAATGGACCCTATATCGCTTATGTTTGTTAATAATTTACCAAAAAAAAAATCATAAACAAAATTGTAAACGAGTGTCCGTGCAATCAACCCAAACAATCCCCATGTAATATGCAGTTGTAGACAACGAAAAAGCCCAATCATTTCTTTCACCATTTAATGAACCAATGACCTTCGTCATTGCGGAATGCGAAATCTAACCGTTTGTTTTCTTATCATTACAGAAATCTCTACACCAAACATTAATTATCCGGGCCTATTGAGGTCGACGGGCCACCGATGGTACGCGCGTGGCGAGTTGCTGCTGATCTCGGCGATCGTCCTCAGCATTATTCTCGGGAAGAGCTACGAATGATCGAGCGATCTCCGTTGACGAGTCATCGGTGTGCAAAATTTCATCGGATGCAGTGCCTTTGATGCTCGATATTTTCGAACTCGTTTCAGACGTCGCCACTGAATAACTATAATAAGTTGCATCGCGACGCTAACTAATACTCACGCTGATGGTGAAAGCCATGTCCAATGGCCCCCCACGCATATACTCGAAAACTATTTTATACTTACATAATAATGTACAGTGTTGACGACCGTCTCTTATAGATCGCCTTAAATGCACGACCTAATTAGAATCTCCGCTACGAATCTCAATCAACACGACTAAACGAGGATTGGAATCTCGAGGTGAAACCCTCCATTTTTTTACGGAAACGTTTTTACAACGATAGTTTAAAGTTTTAGAACCGTTTATATAAGACGCGATTTTGTACGTATTCAAACTGATTTGAAAATAAAGGAATGAAACGAAACGAGGAGATAATGATGATTTGCACGATTCCTGGGATTGTTTCAACATTAATTACTACATTTATTTACTTTGTACAATGGCGACGTTATACTTCTGGTCCCCGTTGAGAAACATCGATGATTGTCGCTGTGAAATGAACGAAGCCTCAAAGTTATACATATTCGTTTCGTCCATATGCAGTAGTCTCCCGCTTCTTTTAATCCCCGTAGTCATTTTAATAATTGCCTCCTTTATTTTAATTTCCTTCCATCCCCATCACTCGACCATCGGTGCTGCGACGTCAGCGATGCCTTTTAGAGCTAAACCGAAAAGAGGCAACGTTATCGTTTGCTCTTTCTCAAGCTGCCATAGTGATAGGGATGAGAGTAAAACGTCAAAATAAGGGAGGAAGCCGGCGTACTGCTCGACCTGAAAAATTAAAATAAGCGGATCCTACTGTATACTTGATACGTGCATCGATCAGGATACATTGGTCGTTTCAACAAGAGAAAATGGCCTTGCTGATTTCGCAGTTTTTCAAGGCCTTCAGAGCGCTTTCGTATTCGCTCAGTTTGAACACTTTTATTCCTAATTTCTCGTATCGCAAGTAGGAGTCGGCCATCGCTTCCACCAGAGCCAATCCTTTGGGGAAAGTGAACGGATTTATGTTGACGCCTACGATGCTCAATTCTTTAGCGTACACCTAAGAGAGAAGAAAACAAAACGAATCGTAATTTTGCCTCCTATTATTCGACACTGTCTCGGATATCAAAAACCTTCAATCTTGCCATAACCGAAATCGATCAAATCATTGTCGCTTATCGCGGATAGCGCGGACTAGCTATAAAAATATGCTATTATTTGTTTGATCGTTATCAAGATTAAAGGCTTTGTTATTCCGGACGTTGGCGACCGATAGACGTGACAAACCTCGAATGGTTTTACGGTAATCCTCGTTTTTGGATCGGCAACGCCGAAAACACAAAACCGACCTCCTCGAGCCATCAGCGATATCGCCGACTCCATTGCCGGCCCGGAACCGCTACAGTCCACGACCAGATCGAACTCTTTGTTCCTTATGTCCTCGGGACTTTTTGTTTCGTAATCCAAGCCTGGAAATATTTCGAATGTTACTCGAAATTGTCAATGTTTGTTTGAAATTGTAAAGACTTGAATACGATTATATATTTACGGATTGGCTTTAAGGAGAGTCGATACCCAAAAATCGCGGTTTGGAAAAGTAAATTTTTAATATGGTCACTTTTAAATTCAATCTCTTTCGATTGATTTTGATCAAATTTATATCCTCATCCATTTTATAACATTTTTTACTTATTTACATAAACGTTTTCAGACAATAATCCTTTTTCTCGTTAATAATACAATTGATAATAAAATTATCATAATAGTATGCAGGAAATTCGTATTTCCCAAACAGCCCTAGCAATCCGGTTCAACTGTAGACTGACTGTAAACCGACTCTAAACCGTTTGGTTGATTTTTGACTCTGTTCCAACTATCAAATTCGTACTTTCGACTATTAACCGACTGCAATTTTATAAATTCGTCTTATTTTTGATAGTTGGAACAGAGTCAAAAACCAACCAAACGGTTTACAGTCGGTTTAAAGTCGGTCTATAGTTGGTCGCATTGCTAGGGAGATTTCGTACCGGTATTACCTGCATACTATTAAGAACAATGTCGTGCGTCAAGGCGTGATTTTCGAGTATCGATCCTCCGTAAACAAGGAGATTAGGTTTAATTCCTTATCATTTCTTATCTTAGTCTCTGTATATAGATCAATCAAGATCAATCAAGAGGTTTCAAGATCTATTAAATTCTACAAACCCCTTTTGAATGTATATGACAATAAAAAAGTGTTAGTGAAATGATCGAAATATTTGTTGATCAGGTAGATAAGGTTAATTTTATTCAAGTTGGTAACATTTTAACGAAATGTTCGAAAATATTTTTGTAGAATGTTCTGCATTTGCTTACATTAAGTTAGGGTTAGGTTATTAGGTCAACGTTACCTAAATCTGCAGCCATGCATCTACGACGTTGTTGAGGTTCGCTAATAGTGACGGTTTTGCGTAAACCGCGCAGGTGCAGTACGCAAGACCACAGAAGACCTATGATTCCGGCACCTACCACGAGGACCCTCGCACCAACGTCGACGGGTTCGAGTCTGTCCCAACCGTGGGCCAAGCACGACAGGGGTTCCGACAAGGCAGCTTGTGGCATTTCAATACCGTCCGGCACAAGGTGTACCTAAGACAAGGCTTACTTTTTATTTGGCTACTATAGAAACAAATTTGTTTGCGAAGAATTCGAAAAGCTTCCCGAAAGTTCCAACAAACTTGAAAGAAATCTCATTGTTAAAAAAAGTGCACGAAATTTATTACGAAGTAACGAAGGCAAAATAGTAAACAGGCAAATTAATAGTCATTTTCGTACCATGGGCGTAAAGTTCAAACTTTACGCCCGCAAGCGATCCATGCCCGAAAGACATTATTTATTCAGAATTTAGCGTAGAATATACGATAGTATTTGTTATATTTAAAAAAAAAAATAAAATTGTTATTTAGGCGTCTCTCATATTGGACCCGCCTTTTTGAATTTATGTGACTACTTCCCTATTTTTCTCGATCTTAATTTTTAATCATTTCATTTGTTCATTTCACTTTCTATATTCACGTTAATAAAAAAAAAAAAAAACAATATTTAAATTGTCAAATATGTTGAGTTATTCGTTAATACCTGCCTTTCCGGTATGACGGCGTGTGTGGCCCAGCCTCCATCTCTAAAAATCCCTATAGTATTGTTAATTCCTCCAGATTCGCATAGATGATATCTGCCTTGATGGCAGGTGGTGCAGATATTACATCCGCTGTTTGGGTCGACGGTTACGCGTTGTCCAATTTTGAATGTAGTCACTGACGAACCGATAGCTTGAACGACCCCGCAAAACTCGTGGCCAAGCGTGAATGGTACGTTTTTGCACGGGAAAGATCCCTTAAATTGGAAAGATTAATCGACTTTAGAGCTATTTGGTGGTGCTCGCTTTGCTTGAAAAATGACAAATTGACATGTGTGTAATTTTTGTTCGGATTTCATTCAAATGGAATATTGGTCGCCGCCGGGTCTCTTTGATTCTTTAGAATTTTGCTTTAATGCTTCCCTAAAATTCTCAGTTATATTTTATGTTCTACAATATTATTTCGTTTACTGGAATGTTTCTTTTTATTGGATTTATCTCAAAAGTGAAGAAAGTAATGCGATCGACAAACAAAGTAATTTGTTTAGTTTATAAGTAAATAAGGTAAAAAACACAAAAATGCCACAGAAATTTAATTCATTGTTCGCAGCAAAGAAAAATGGGTTAATGTGAATTCCAAATGATCTTTACAAGTCCAAAAAAAGATTAAATATTTACAATACTTTCTTTTGTTGAATATAAATGTGATGAAATTTTCATTAAATTCATGTAAAGAATTAAGATGGATACGTTAAATTAAACGAAAATATTTTTCAAAAAGAAGAATAGAATCTTATTCGATAGTATTTAGTCGTCTGGAAGTTTTCGAGTTACTGACGTTAAAAATGAAAAAATTCAAGAAATGTTAAGTCAATGTCAAAATAGAGAAATTAAAAGTAATTACTGTTCAATTACAAATTTAAGATTGCATGTATTTGCTCAATCGTGTAATTAATTAATACATAAAACTTGACTCTCTAAAGTATTAAATGAATAAAATGAACGACTAAGCGATTGTCTCATGTTATCACGAGTAAACATTCTGTTAACAATATGTTACAAAATAATAAAGATAAGTTTTATTTTTAACCTTGCATTTCTTTTACGTATTTCTTTGTTTTATAAATCTTTGGTTTTACAGAAAAAAAAGTAATCGTTTAAATTGTACGTCGAAAGAGTCGATGCTGAGGATGAACCTCTCATGAGTCCGTACATATAAAAAAAATAGATTTTGTAATAGTCAGGGTATTCAAAAACTGAAAGTTACCAAAAATTTAAGACTAAATAAAAATAAAAATTTAATTACGTGAAAAAGTGAACGTTTATTTTTTTTTAAATAATCCCGTAAATTCAAATCTTATTTATCATCTTAATGTTCACACAATGTAAAAATGAAAATTTAAATTCAAACAATGTACGAATATAAAAAAAAAGTGTTCGACTCGACTGTACTTGAATTACGTTTAAATAAATTTTAATTCAAAAGTAAATTTTAACAGTTAAAATCTATATTTTTTAAGCACTTTGGAATTATATGCATTTCAATCCATCTTAATTCAAAATTAAGTAATTTCAATTGTATGCAATGATTATTATTTTTTTTTTTATTATTATTAATATGAATTGAAAAGCATAGGAATTTAATTTATACATATTACTTTGGAATCAAATACACTTTAAGAAATTTAAATCGAAATATATTGATTAATTCGAATTAATTTCGTCGTAACTGAATTCGTTTCTTAATTCGTCATTCACTTTTTAAATTAATTTCAATATATATATTTGCCTGCTAAGTAATTACACCTTCCACTTACTGAAGTCGTCAAATCAAACGAGAAAGAATTAAAGAGAATACAAAACTTTACTTCTTCAAAATTAATTCCTTAATTAGAAGTATTGAAACGCACTAAAAAGAATTGAGAAAATGAATTTTAGAAAAGTTTATATGAATAGAACTAAACTGCATAAATTTTATGGATAGATTACATATAGTCTCATGAGACTTTGTAAATCCTTAAAAAGAAAAAGAAAATAAATTTTGTTGGTTAGACAATTCATTTTTTACGTGTTCCTGTGAGATACTTTGGTTTGGAAGTGATGTAACGTAATATACATAATATGTTGCAACATTTTATACATTTTATATATAAAATGTATAAAATAAAAAATATTCTCATTTGTTTAAAACAACAAGGAAAGGTCGATAAATATTATTTCTTAAGTATACTATTTGACAAGAGATAAAACGCGACTCGCTCTTGGAAGACGAGTAGTCAATAATTCCTATCGCTAATTAAACGGTGTAATAAAAAAATTAATGACCCGATTATTTCTACATTATATTACATTATAACGTTATTTATACGAAGACATTGCATTACTTTGCAAAAGTCGCAAGGAAAATATTCCGAAGCGTTATTTTTGTTTTCCGACAAGAAGCCGGAATATAAACAAAGTGGATCCATATGCATATATACATATTGAGAGAGTAAATCATGGAATAATAAATCGAGATAATAACGAAAAGAAGTCGTTAGAATTTTATCGTGACATTGAAAACGAATTTCGCGTTTGCAGCAAACAGATCATCATCTTGTTTACGTCATTATATACATAGTTTTTATGATTTACACACTATTTTACTGCATCATTTTTGACGCAATTGATGCCGTAAACATGTCTGGGTATAGCCAATCAATGCCGTGTTAAACTTTTAACGGTTTATTCCATGTAAATAATTGTTAATTCTACAACTATCTGATCTGCTGGATGTTTACTAGTTTTTTTTTACACTGTATACTTCACGCGTTTTCTACAAAAATCTACAATTTTTATTAAAGACAATAAATTATATCATAAGCGTATATTAATCCAGTCATTTGCTCTTTTTCGAGTATACATACGTATATGTGTTCTCTTCAATTTTCACTGAATGACGTATATACGAATAATAATCACTTTGACATATGGCGATCAAATGGGTAGCCTTGGCAACCCATCAAGCAGCCAATTTGAAGTAGGCGTTTCGCTTGCGGCTCGATGTACACGTATATATACGTGTACACCTATATATTGTCTATATATACCGGGTGTCCCAAATCAGCCGTACACCCCACTTAAAAGCTATCACGGATAAGATTCTGTCAAAAAATACCGTGGACGAAGAGTTGTATGGTTTCGAGAGACCTACATAAAATTGACCTTGAATAGGTCACTTGAAGATCACGAGAAGGTCATTCTTTTTTGGACGGAAATCCCTACTTTTCATTAGATATTTTTGTAGTTTATCTCGAGAGCTTTGAAAGAAAAACATTATAATAAATTTAAGAATAAGTTCTATCAAAGTTATGATGCTTCGTGTACCTGTACGAAGTCACTTTAAATGCACCATCTTCTGTAAATATATATACATACATCTTATAAATAGATATATCTTGAAATCACACAATTTTTGTCCATAACATATTGTTTGATAGAATTTCAGCCCTATATGGCTTTTAAATGGAGTATGCGGGTGCGGTCTGGGACACCCTTTACATATATAGTCTATTATAATATATGTAGATCTATATGTATGTGGATATATTTATATATGCATTAATATATCTATAGATATATTTATTTATATTGTTTCTATATTATTCACATATAATATAGAAATAGAGTTTGTATACTACAAATAAATAGGTATGCTATAGGAGTGTGTGTACCATCTCATGACGTTCGTGTATATGGCACGAAGTCGTGTTTAGACTGCACTTGCTAAAAATCGATGCAAAGTTGAATGGAATATAAAAGATTTCCTCGGAATAATCAACGTTCGGCGTGTTGACGTTGAATGGCAACTCCTTCATAACAATAATATGATATTCTCTTTGCCAGAATCACGTAATTGATAAGGAGGTAAATATACTTTAAAAATAGTAACACGTTACACAATCTTTAATTAGTATTAAGTATGATAATTGATAGCACTTCACCCGCGAGTGTCAATGAGGCGCTATCAGAGGCGCGAGGCATTCAGAAAAATTGATTTTTCACCGAGAGAAGCGACTCGCGATAAGAGAGCGTTCATTCGTCGGATAAAAAAAAAAAAAAAAAATTTCACATTGGAAAGCAAAAGAAAAAAGTTCCTATGGGAGGAAAAGTTAAAAAAAAAAAAAAAAAAAAAAAAAAAAAAAAACAATTTCACATTGGAACGCAAGAGTAACATGTGCCCATTGGTGCAAAAGTTTTTTTCTATTATATACAATTAATTGTATTTTCCAACAAAATAAATGAAATAATAATTAAATGAAAAGAAATTAAAATATTTATTGAGTAAAGAGATTTAATAAATATTTATTGCTTGTTTATTAATGAAAAATTGATTTATCGTTACATATTAACAATGGTAATGATTCTAACTATACTATTATTATTATTATTGTTACGTTATTAATAAATAACAATAATAAAATAAAATAATTATATATTATATTATATAAATAATGCATAATAATAATAAACATTATAATCATTAATTATTAAAAGTCATTTATTCTAGGCAATATATAATCATTAACATTATTATTATCATTTTCAATTATTATTTAAATAATTGAAATATTTAAAAACTTACAATGAATATTGTTTAACGGACAGATTTAAATAGTAAGATTTAAATGAGAAATTCTGATAAAATATGAACGTAATTACGACGTTTATTCTAATATTTTACTAACTGGAGAAATGCAAAAAATGTATAACAAAAAAGGTGCGTGCTATAAGCATATAATTTTATATTTTTACCCATAAAATGTTTGTTTCTTCGCATTTACTTGCCGCAGAAACTTTTTTATTGTATTTTATCGCACCTCGTTGAATAGGGGTAACGTTGAACTATATAGTTAAATTAAGGAAGTTAAGGAAGTTAATTCATTTACTTTGTGCATTTTGAAATATCTGCGTTGGTAGCCTATATATACTCGTGCAAGCTCCTCGGTAGGTGTGTATAAGGTTAAAAAGAAAAAAAAAATCCATTGCATTAAAATAGAAAAATGAGCGATAAAAAAGGTGTTAATTAACACTTTAACATTTTAAGTGAATAAAAATCGAAAAGTGCAAAAGACAAAAACAAAAAAGTTTTAAAATATTCCAACGAAAAAGTTCTTTTAAAAGTATTTCAGTATGCTTTTTTTCTCATTGTAATAATAAAAAAAAAAAATTTGATTCATGAGTCATTTTAATATAAAAAAAAACAATGAATAAATTAATAGAAAAGAATTTAAACAAAAATAATATTCATGAACGATGTGTAGCAATGAAGAAATACCTGTTTTCCCAAAAAATATCTATAAATAGTTACTACAATATAGATAGGGACATAGCATGACTTAGCCTAGTGATTGCTCGAATCGCTAAATGTACTCCATCGCGAAATCAAAACAACAAAAGACAGAGTCACGATATAGGCTAATCGATTAAACTTTTTCCATACCTTATCGCGAACTTTCAATTTTCCACTCGTTTTGCAGCAAGATATTTCTTCGGTATGTCTAATCGCGTAACATGCACTTATAAGAACCATTAACAATAAATAATTAAAATTGTCACGACTGCGTGTTGTGTCTAGCAAAACAAATAAAATAAGATTCTAAATTCATACTTTTTTAGTCTGCGCTAATTTCGCATGAGCACCAAAAAACAATTCTTTTTTTTCCATTTTATCAATCCTATTAAAGCTTTCTTTGTCAGCAATGTGACAAAAAATTAAAGTATAAAAAAAAACTGCCCAGCAATCGAAAATGGATTGGAATGAATAAAAATGTTTTCGTTTCGTCATTTATTACTCGTTATTTTGTTCATTTCGAATGCTTTCAAATCCAAAAAGTAATTTATCTAAAATATGAATGAATTTCAATCCAATTTTTCGAAAAAAAATATCACTTGTTAATCCATAAATAATAATATCTAAAAATTCTATTTTAAAATGTATACAAAACAGTAAAATCACACATTACAAAAAAAACGAATAAATTGATTGACAAACATAGAATCCAGGTGCATAGAAATGTATAGAAATACATTAAATTCTGAATCCATTTGAGTTCATTTTCGGTTACTCATTAAAATAAATTCAGCTTACAGCTGTTTATGCTGACTTGTACCTATAGAAGACGAAAATGTATCGAAATGGATTCGATGGGGTCAAAAACGAATTCAACTATATAACGAACCGGATTCATACTTCAATACTTTTCAATACATTTCAATTCAAACGTAATTTAAACAGTTAAATTCTACATTTTCGATGTTTTTTAATAAAACTTTTTTAATAAGTTGTATATGAGTATTTTTTTAATCGAAAAACATGGAATTTTAATTAATAAAATATGCATTTTTTCTTGGATTTTAATAGATACATATTTAATTTCGGAGTCAATGTGTCGAAGGGCACAGAATTTAATTTATAAATATTAGTCGTGAATTAAAATGCATTGGAATGCATATATCGTTTCATTGTATCAGTCCTGTTCAAGTTTCTTTTTTCTCAACGAACAGCATTTATTCGCGAAAAATTGAAATAAGAAATACAATAAATTCTGAATTCATTCGTGTAAATTCATCAACCCTATTGGCGTTTCTTTGTCAACAAAAAGGCATTTGTTGACAAAAAAAAAATAAAATGAAAGAAAAAACATTAGAGGAAAATATATTGAAATGAATTCGATAGGATATAGTAAACCCCCATCATATTTGAATACTTTCCAATACATTTTAATTCAAAAGTCATTTTTATCTTTTAAATTCAATATATTCGATACGTTTGCGAATTAAATTACACGCATTCTCATTCATCTTAATCCAAAATTAAGTAATTATACTCAATTATTGTATGTAATGATTATTTTTGGATTGATATGAATTGAAAAGCATAGGATTTAACGAATACGTATTAATTTCTGAACCAATGTATCGAGTGGCATAGAATATAATTTATAAATATCGTTCGTAATTTTAAATATATACTGGAATATATTGAAGTATATTACTAGGAATTAATTTTTTTTAATTGTGACATTTCACTCTTTTTGGAGTGTAAATTCTTCGATTCACTCCAATACAGAGTGAAATGTCACTCCAAAAAGTGTGAAATGTCACCCCTAAACAGTGAAAATTCACTCTGTCGAAGAGTAACTCAATTTTCACTCTTTAGGAGTGAAACTTCACTCCGTGAAATGTAGAGAGTTCGTATTGAAATTATTTATGCCTAAATGGAAAAATCTTATTTGTAATCATTAGAAGTATGAAAATTCTGTAAAAATAAAATGATACTTATAAACGTTTAAATTCAAAGGTACCCCTATCAAACCTCCACTGAAATTGAAAAACAAAAATAAACGATTAAAAATCACAAAACGCACTAATTATTATGACACTTTCAATTTTACATTTTACTATACGTCAATGTTTGTTTTTTAATTCATTCGTTTGATTTCGTCAATCCTATTATTTTAAGTTTTCTAATGTTTTGTTTCAAGTTTTGTTTGTCAACAACAAAATGCATTTGTTGACGTAAAATTGAAGTAAGAAAAAACTAACAAATAGTAGAAATTATTAAAATTAGAAATTATTAATCATATTTATAGGATCAAATAACAATGTAAGAAATCGTCCATATACATAAGATATAGTAGATTATATAATAATTGATAACCATCAAGTCGAGATATCACAAGTATACAACATTCTTTACTAACTGCTCTACTTCACTCGTTTGCTCTTCAACTTTTTGGCAACGGTTCAAACGTCGGTGAACGTTACTTTTTAGTTCATTAATTTACTTTTTAGTTAATTGCTTCGCGATTGGTTTATGTAGAATCGTCCTAAGTTTTTAAGTGACAAACACTTTCTAACTTTAAATTAATTTTCTAGTGCAATGATTCGAAATGGCGAGTTAGAATGGAAGAGTCTTGATTTCTGATCGATCGACTCCCAACGCTCATTATTCAACCTCTATGCGCTTGATCAATTTGGAATTCATCACTTGGCAATCAATGAGGAATGGTGTACTATTTTGGTCGGGCGCTTTCTATGTATACATGTGTCTAAGAATTTCACGACTAGAGATTGTCGTTTTATACGTATATATAAAAGTTACATTGTTAGTTCCTAGAGTCACATTCTATAGAGGAAGTTATTGAAATCAATTTTCCGCACGATTATGATTACAGACCTAGTCCAAGCGACTCATCTATATAGCTTATTGGCATTCCTCAACATCCAAAACCAACAGAGTTGGGATGCAAATGCCAATCCTAACCAAACAAACAAAAAAAAACAAACATCTTCTAAATTCGTTCACTGTCATGGATGAAGAATAATGCTCCTTCTCAAATGTCACCTCGCGATATGAAAATGATCTCTATATAGGCTGTGCGACTCCATTCGAATGAATGATTTTTTGAATGAAATCGTTCGTTCGTTTGTGTTTTTGCTCGATTCATAATTTTGACATTGCTCATACTTCCAGAATGTGAAGATCCGTTCCGCAGATGCCTGAATAGGCGACCTTAATAAGGACCTCATCGGGACCCGGTCTGGGTATATTCGTCCTCTTCAGGCTGAGTGTCCTGTTGGCGGGATCGAAGCTCAAGAACTCCATGGCTATTGTCGTGATAGTGGCTGCTGCGTGCAAATCGTGCGAAGAGATCGAACTACAAACTGACAATCCGCGCGTTATAGCGCCGGCCTATACGACGATTTTTCAACCGACGATCGAGCATGCGCGCCATTTTCGCGGATAATGCAAGGGTTATCAGTATCGGTCGTTCCTTGTTTATGCCTAAACTTTGATCTTCTCGCGACTCTTAATCAGAACGCGATCGGCCAATTCCGACTACGGTCGGTTCACTCTCGTGGCGTTGGCTGGATTTTTTGGCTCGACCTTGCACTTTGAGCAATGCTAAAAAGAACGAGGTCGACGCCAGCGGAAAATCATGCATTTGTGTTTGCCGTGACGCTGATGAGAATAGCGACGGCGGTAACAGACCCATCAGGTCAAGCGTCCGACTGCCTGACGCCTGCGGTCGGTCAGCAGATCAGTTGCAGTCAAAATTTCTGACTTGCAATTGATATTCGCTTTTTATAAGGCCCGGAAATCTGTTATACGTGTGAAAAAAGAAACGAAATTGAAGGAATGAGAAATTACATATACATGTATATTTTGTTTGTTTGTTTGTTTGTTTTAGTCATATGTATAATAAGAGAAACTATAGAATACCACCTGATGCTTCAGAACTTCCGTACTTCAGCTTCCAAGCTGAATATTTTTTTGGAATAGAAATTTTTACAAAAGCAAGTATTTAAGTAATATCTTAAGGCCAACCATATATGGAAACCCAAGAGTCAAAAGACTCTTGATTTGGATGAAACTAGATATATGGGGATTTTTGAGGTTGCGTATCCCGATAAAAACAAAATTCGAATTGAAGTAAGAAATAGAGGATATATTAGAAATTTACATTTTTTAAAATACACTATATACATGTCTTCCAGTTCAGTTTCGCTTTCGAAACGAACATTTCCGAAATGACCCGATTGTCTTCAGATGCAAAGACATTTCTAACAACGAAATATATAAGAAAAATCTCCGCTTTCTTGTATCCGCAATCCCAAAACAGCTAAATATGAATTATATACTTAAAAAATCACATTTCTCTTCTAAAATCAATTTGAAGCTTGAACACTGTAAAAAAAAATAGATAAAATGTAATCTATATTTACACAGCAGGGGATAATAAACTGTTCTTCAGCGCTGTAAAATGTAGCACAACCTTGTCGCGTATCTTGATCGTTCTTTGAGATTTAGCAATCACGTTGATTTATCAAAAATTATTACTATTTGTTCTTGAGTTAGAGTACACGATCTGTGAGTAAAGTCGCGCAAACTAAACTATATGTCAGTGTCAATATACACATATGAATTACCTTCATTTTAAAACGGTTTATATTAATTATCATGTAACTATAATGATTCTATATACATTATATATTCTTCTGATTTCCTATTGGCTGTAAAAATCGGAACGTAAAAGGGATGTACTGTTGAGTCACTCATTAAGGGTACACTTCATTATTTCAGTAACGTAAATTCTCCGACTTAATCCAAAATGCACTGAAAACAAAGTTTTCTACAATCAAGTAAATATTTATTTAGTAAATATATTTACGTGAATCCAGAATATATTGTTTCCTTCTTTTTAGTAAATCCAAGAAACTTTCCAGAAACTTACTTAATCCAAGAAAATCTTTTCTTAATTCAAGTAAATATTTACTTAATAGTAGTCTGTATTATGTTATATTTACTTTATTAATATTTAATATATTAATATTTACGTAATAGTACTCAAAGAAATATTTACTTGAAAGTAACAAATTTTTTTTTTTTCAGTGTAGAGTGAAATTTCACTCCAAGAAATTTAAAGAGAACATAAGAGTAATTTTTAGTAGGGTATTGTTGCGTTTTCGTAAATGCTTCTCAAGTTCGATTTTGTTCTCATAAAACGCTTCAATTTTCTTATCTTTAAAAATGTTTTTGATGCCCTGGTCGAAATTGCACTTATTTATTAGACTTTTTTTTTGTAACATTAGATCAATAATAACTGAGAAGTAGGTATTGCAACGAGACAAATTTACATAAAAATTTTTCGATTAATCTTTGTAATTGTAACAGTTTTTCTAGTTAATATTTGTGCAGCAAGTTAGAGAACACGCGTTTATAGGTTAGAAATTCCCCAAATGTAATTAGAATATATTGACTTAAGGGGCGGCTAACTAAACTCGATTTTACCGGCACTTTATGTTCCTTAAAAAACATCTTCCAGGGAGAATTCGCAATGAATTACTATTTTAGGGCGCTTTAACTCATTTTTTATGAGTATAGGTGAATTTTCAGCTAAATTGATTCAGAAACAATCGAGAATTCGCAAGAATAAAGTTCGGAGGTAACAACGGAAACTGCATGACCACTACAAAAAATTTGTTCTTTCGAATTCTCTATCGTTTGTGTTACTGACCCGCTAAAATTTGGCCGTTTTCGTCAAAATTTTCGTCTTGAAAAGATATTTACTTTCTGTTTAATGTAAATATTCTGGATTAGGAACATGACGTTGTCGACGGAACGACGTGGCTCGGCCGATAACGTCAAATATACCATTTAACCCATTAACGCCAAAAATCATGGGATTTTTTTTTATCAATTTTTTCCCCGTCTACAATAGAAGACGATCTGTTACAAACTACGGATAAAAGTAAACAAAATATTTGTTGTTTTTAGCTCAATTCAGTTTATCTTTCAAAAATGAATTTCAAAAAATACTTTTTTTTTTTATAAGTTACTGATACAAATTGACATTGAACGAAATTTTTCTCGAAAAAAAAATGTTAAATTTTGATTGGTTGTATGTTCCCGGTCATTTTTTAGTACATTTAAAGGCTTCAATAAAGGTGGATTCAATATGGCGAGCGTAGAAAATGGAAAATAGCGAATTTTTCTACGATTATCGTCGATAAAAGTTTTAAAATCTTTTCATACGTTTTTCCATGTTTTGTATTAAATTGAATCAAAACTTAGTAACGAATTTTCAAATTCGATCTTTCGATTGAACGCCTTGATTCTCTTATAAACATTCACGAATTACTGAAATTTAGGGTATTTTTCTCAAACTTTGCGCCATATTGGAGTTCCAATTGGACGACATTCAAACCAGGTAATCTTGAAGAGCAACCGCGAAAACACTGGAATATGGACTATAATGTCGAAATTGCTCAAAGTTATTCGTCACTATAAAATAATTGTTCAAATACAACAAAAGAATTATGGACTCCGATTAAAATAAAATATCAAGAAATATTTTTCAAAGGTCAAGAGACATTCATTTCATAGCGATAATTCCGGTTTTTGTTTATCGCTAACCAGGCCGTTTCACTCGACTACATTTTTTAACTTGTTTCGTTTGCCCCAAATCCCGTGGACGGATTACCACTACGGTATTCGCGGATCAAGCTTCCTAGCCTAGCTCTAGGCTCATCATTGTTTTCCTCGTTTCGCATTGAACTTGCTCGCCGTCGAGCTAAAGTATTCAGGCGGGTAAGTAGCCGGGCACCGCAAGCGCCGCGCCCCGCCCGGATTTCGGAGCTTTTATATATATAGGTCAAGGTAATTGGGCTGGAGGCCGCGAGCTGGTAACAGCGACGGGTGTTGGTGCCGCTAGCAACCGGGATACGGAGTCACTTCTTCAATCTTCGGTAATAGCGACGCAGCGTCAAAGTCGATTTCACGGCTGTCAGCATTTCCGTCCTACCACGTAAACCGGAAACGGGGTCACCAATGACGTCAGCGAGCGCTGATTGGCCGATCGGCGCAGAGTGAATAAGAGCGTTCATTGGCAAGAGCTTTCATTCAACTATGTACGTAGATCAGAGAAGATGCATACTCGTATATACACGGCTAATATGCGCGCGCGATCAAATACACGAATATATATGTATAATGGAATACCTGATGATACGTATCTATGTATATGTATATGTATATCGCCGTGGGCGAACCGCGCGGTGTGCCGGGTCAGTAGAGCAAACTCACTCCCCTCTTATCGCTGCCCACCGCTGCCCACTCCCCACGTATATTTACACCTGCCGCTTTGTCTCGCATCACGATCCATGACCCGGCCCGGCAGCACCCGATCGCTCTACCCTGTAACCTTCGCGGGTCTCTGCCCCTTCGGAATAAAAACGCGATAATGAACGATGAAACAATGAATGAACCGGACTTGGATATCGACCAAGACAGAGCTAATCTCGCCATTGTAGTCCTGGTCCAATTGGTGGAAACAGGAAACGGATGAAGGTGATGGACATTTTGTATTTTTTTTTTTTTTTTTTGGGAAATGTTCAACTTATTTGTCATTATTCTGCATTTATTGGACCCGCAGACTCTTGATATTTCCTCAATACGCTGATCTTTATACTTGACACGATACGCCGCAATCTTAGCCTTGCTAACAAAGATCTAGGTCTTTGTTTTACTGATGAACTCCGTGTTACTGATTACTGATGGACTACTTTCCTTAACTTTTAGAGGAGGGGAAATCCAGTATACTGGATCGACACGCGTGATCAGTCCATGATATAAGATACCTTTTTGTCCACTATTTTCGTCGACTTTCTTAGAGTAGGAACCAGACACCCCAATAAACGCACGTCGTTAAGTAACTGTGCTGTTGGGAACTAAAATTGCTGATTCTTTCCATAAATTCGATGGACACTTCTTCAAACGTTCAAATACAAAAAGCAGCTGCAAAAAGGAAAAATATAAAAGTATCGCAGTAACTAAAAGATACGCCATTGTGCATCGTGATGAAAAACGGCCAGCGCATCTTGTCACATACGCCTACGTCCTAATGACGTTAAATTAATACTACTACGAGCCGAAGCGGCAAATCTAATTACGGCACTCAAGATGCGAGCCCAGCTAATAAGGATAGTGAGTAATGCGTTGCACATACTTTAACCTTTGCCCTACAAACGAGAAGCGGTAAAACGAGAACAATATACGCGGATTCGGGCAATTTAGATTTCCCTTTTGATAAGAAAATGGAATACATTTCAAGCGCAAATGCTAAATTAAGCGCCAATTCGAGCATCGGGGTGAACGGTGCTCCGCCGGGGTAACGAGTTGCCAGCTCTTGCCCTAGATAAACGATCGGCTGCTACTCGCACATGCCCCTCTCTTTCATCTTTTCCTTCTAGTATTTTATCCTTCACCCTTCCTTTTGCAGTTTCCCATCTTTCTTTTTCACTTCTTGTTTCTATATACAGCCCGTGATACAGTTCGCAAGTAGGTCAGAAACTATGTACTTCAGAACCCGTTCTCGCATCCTATTATACAAGTGTTTCCGGCGAACAATCGATAAAATTACCAGTCGTGCGTTGTCGCGTGTCCTCTGATTTAGTAAGATTGTTCGCATGCTACGTCCTAATAATTGACGTCATAAATGAAATTACAAAATTGATAAGTCCTAGCTACTTTTCTTCTTAGACTTTTTTGATATTATGAACATAAATGACGAACCAAATAGTCCAAATCTATGAAATCTACTGATGAATCATCTTAGGATGACAAATAGTTTCGGGCGATGCACGATGTGATATGCAATGTTCACATCAATGATGAAATCTCCCTACCCCCACCACATTCGTATCCACAACCGCCAATCACGGCGACGCAAGAGGCTTATGGAGGGGATAAGTAGAGGAAGGGAGATGTAGTTTGGGACGGGGAAACACATAGATTTGGAGAGAGGTATAGATTCAGATAGTATAGATTTGGACAGGGCCTACAGTACGACTATGGTAATTTAGTGAACTGGAATCATGGCATCGTAATAAGCTACAACTGACACTTCAACCCCATTGATGTTCGTCTAAAGAACATGGAGATGAGTTCACCATTCGAAAACATCGAATTAACCCAAAATATTCAAAGTTTGCTAAAGGGTGACATTATCAATAACACGTATAAATCTTACATTTTGCAGGACGGAAATGTTCGAGCAGTTAATGCTGGAGGGTCGTCTTTACGAATGACGTAATTCAAAACCAGGAAGAGTGAGGGAGAGAGAAAGGGGAGAGAGAGACGATGGGATCGTCGACCCGAGGGTGGGGACCGGAGCTGAAGAAGGCAGAATGGGGATACATGAACGGGAAAGCTGCTGGAACAGTGCCGCTCAATGAAAGAGACATCCCTGCCAGCGGATACGAATGGGCACGCTCCCATTGAAAGGATAGCCTCCACGGCACGAGGTGCGCATGCACCCGCATTCATTGCGACTTCGCAACGCGATCCGTGTACACCCCGTGCTGCACCGTCCCTGCAACCAGCCTGCCGTGCTCGATGCGAACCCCGGGGTTTATTCATCAACCCAATGCCCAGGTGGAGGGGTTATACTTACGCTGATACCTGGTCCGTGATTCTATATCGGTCCAGAAAGTTATTTCCGTCAGAAAAATACAGATGATTATTATTCTGCCGTTGTTATTTTGCAATTCCCCGATCAACAACGGTTTCATTTTCTAGCTGGATGCATCTACCAAGATGATAAGATAACATAAAAATAATTGGCAAGCGCTAACAATGGCAAGAGCGACGTGATGGTCAATGGCAATTTTTTTCTTTTGTAACAACATGTGGTTTTAACCAAGTGTAGAAGTCTCGAGGCATTTCTATATCTACATGTTGGAAATTTTAAGCCAGTGATTTACTACGTACTGAGACCACATGGCTTCTACGTGTACTTCAATAGGTTGAAGAAAATAAGACGACTCTCCTTATCATTTGCTAATTGGGACACATGGACTGATAGAAAAGAGTAGTTGCGACGATAACACTTAGCAGTCGTGATAACTAGAATAAACACGTGCAATATAGTCATCACGGCTATCTGAACAAGCCGATATTTGAAAAGCATGATGAAATTGCGAAATGGCGCAAGCTCCTTCTTTTCTCCAATATCACAAATTCGAGAGTTGTCAGAATCTATTTATTATACTTTGGCATACCGTAGATTGGATTTTCCTCAAATATCCACGTTTCAGGATCACAAGAGACCCAAAAATGGAATGAACAAAATTGCTCTGCGCGATCTTGTACGAATCTAGCACGCTGTGTATAGCTCACGAAAGAAAATCAATATCGAAAATGCACGTCGACCGCACTTGCATTTTGTTCCAACTTAGCTGTGTGATTAAATGTATATCTCAAATATGGAAATGGAACGTAATCGGGCACTAATCGGGCACTAATCGGCCCATCAATTTACACTCAGAGACCCTTCAGGTAAAAGTCCCCTGACATCGTCCCCATTCGTAGGAAAGACATTTGCGCACTTGATTCGAAAAGTCGTAAGAAAACAATGTTAACCTTCATCTAGCGACTTTCTTACTTAGCGCTTTTTCATAACTCGCGAGCGAAATAAAAGTGCAAGACTAAAAAACTTTGTTGTGAATAATGACTTTATTTATGTCAATAATAAAGCGAGACTAAGGCTTGGGAAGCAACATTTCCGATAATAGTTCCGACAGTACTCGGGAAATATTTTACGGCATTAAAACTTCCAGTGTATTTTAAGACTGTAACGTCTAAATTTGCAAGATTTAAAGCGCGCGCCAAGTTTTCTAATTACCACTTGAGAACTTACTTCCGATTCATGTAGGTAGATCTGCTGATGCATAAATAATTGAGATCGGGAATGGACAGGATGATAACCGACTATAGTCCGCGCAAAAAGTTTGAACTTTACATCTATTAAAGACATGATCTAGACGACCTTAAGGCGAGTTTTCAAATGTGGTCGTCCATTGCTAAACAGCTGAACGCTATCAATATACCCTTTAAAAAAGGTAGAATTCATACTTTATTCCGTCGCATAAAAATTTCGGGAAATATGTTTATGAAATTGTCGGTGTATATACGGAGGAATATTGTGCAGCCCGCTTCAGTGTGAGCGCGCTATAGTGCGGTCAATTATCGATCGCTGCGAGGGCGAGGATGTCACGTGCGGGGTTGTGGGCGGAAGGGAGAGGGGGAGTGGGGCAGTAACGGGGACGCGGGTAGCGGTAGCTCGCGATTGATTGGCCAGACGTCGGAAGCTGCCGGGTGGACTGCCCTCCCGGTGTCCTCGGCTCTATCACCATTCACTCTCCGGCGGGTGATTCAAGAATATTTCCCGCCAGCATACGCGTATTTTCTCATCGGCTGTTTTCCCGTTCGATTACGTTTCGATTCAGTATTTAGCAGCGACAAACACCGACGAATACTGAAAACCAATCCCCCTAAGATGGTTTGCACTAGACTGGGCCATACCGACCCAATTGGCACTGGACGTAACCAATGCACGTCGAGTAACTGTCTGTTAGAAAACCTATATTGATGTTTACGTCCATTGTACATCCACGGCTTTATACGTGCACAATTGACGTCTGGTGAACGTCCTAGACACTGACACTGAGAGTATATTGGAGAGTGTATGTACAATGACGTAAGTTGGACGTACAATGGATTTAGATGCTCTATTTGGGGCATACCTGGACCCAAACTCCTATTTCGTTGTTGTTCTATTCTAGAAATGAAAAATTACCGTGGTTGGATTTAGTTGCTGATAGTCGAAATATTTTCAATTAGCCAATTACCATTGGTCGCCCATTAGACGTACATTGGATGCCCACATAAATAACGTACATATCTAGACTCGTACATACATTGAACATCAATATACGTTTAGTTTTTCTCCATTGGAAAATCTATTGACGTTTACGTCCATTATACATCCACGTGGACGTCCTCGCCAATGACCACTGGACGTACATTGGACGTACTTGTACTATTTGGGTCATGTCCAAATACTAAAGTGACTCTGGCTGTCAGAGGACCAGTGAATTCATCAAAGACGTGTTCGTCACTTGGTCGATAAACCAACTAGAGTATATACCTGGCTCTTGCGTGAGACGTTGGTGTAGGTAAAGGTATAAAAGCGATTACGGACTCGAATACTTTGCAAATGTTATTCGGGTCAGGTGCAACGATATGATGCCATGCGAACAGTAATTTCAATGCTTTGTCAACTATTCTTTTGTATTGGAAATCAATGCATTTCGAATGTTTTCAAATCCATTCAATCCTGTTTTTTTTCCGACCTGGATTCTACCGATTCTATTGTCTTTTATTTGTTGTATGTACAATACCAAATCATACCTGGACTTTCATTCAAAGAAAGCCGAATCGTGCGAAGGTGGATGAAATGTATTGAATCGCTAAACTATTAGCTAAACTAAGAATGTTGTTGCCTTGATGTTGTTTCGCGATTAACATGTTGTTAATCTATTTATAATGTTCTGTACAAATCTAGAGATGCTACAGGTATAAACGGTACTTCTGGTTTGGGGCATGTGCTAAGCCATAGCGCATCTATCGATCCGCACAACTCATTCACTGTTGCGTGTACGATCTTTTTTTGAATTCGACTGCTAAAAGTACTACCATCAACGCATTGCTCATCGCTAATGATCACACTTGCATCATCAATGTAATTTAGTACCAATGGTATCCGCAGATAATAAAATCGCCCAGGTAGGACATTTCGATGATCCACATTTCGACATCCATGCCATTCATAGAGTCTGGTCCCTAAAAAATTTTGTTCAGCGCGCTTATTTCACGCGCACCAAGTGAACATGTTTTGGGGTACGCCGCCTACTCTGCATCCTACTCGAGCTTTCCCTACGAAGATTTAGGGAAAGTAAAAGTTTGGCTGGAGAAATATAGAGTGAGGAAGGGTAGACGTTTCGCAAGCGGCAGGCGCAACAGGGAATAGGACGTGGAGACGGGGTAGGTTCTCGTCGCCTTGATAGCCCGAAGCTCAACCCCAAGCCCGAAACCCGGTGGGGTCGAAGCAAATCCGTGTCACGAATGCGCGCGTCTATTCGTACCTCTCCTCTTTTCGCACCAGTGTCAGTGATGCAGTTCGCCGTCATTTTGCAATACGTTCGGTCGCCATTCAGATATTCGCGATGCAACGTACCGTGGCCGCAACTGGCCCGAGTCACGCGCACATCCAGAACCCCATGGTGCCACTAAAAAAAGCTTCTATCATCCCCGGCCACGAGTATGCAGTTCCCGAGACAGCAGGAAACACGAGGAGGGAGGAATAACGTAAGGCTTCAAGACGTAGCTTATATTCTTTCAGACCGTGTCTTTCTTAGTTAGTAGTTTCTTTTCTTCCTTCAGTATGCAAAAAGAAAAAAAAACACAGAAAAAGAGAACAGCCGTGTATGCACGCATATATCTGTTTATAAATTTGACGCGTGCGTAAGCGGTCTCTCTTGCGAGTGGGAGTGGAGGAACGCATCGATGAATGAGCAGACCCCGACGTTTTTTCTCGTGCAAACTTCAACCCGGAAGACGCCTCGCCTCATTGTTGTGCGATTGAGTAATCTCGACTGTTACGTACCGCGAATTCATAAATAAAGATGCAAGTTAAATAAAGTCGTCGCGAAACTCACCCTTCCAGTGAGCCGCTTCGGGACTGAATGCTAATAGAAGAGCTGGCGTTTCTCAAATTGAGATAAATGTCTCGATTTTTGGACTCGTGCCAGCTTGCAACTTGTCCTCCGACTTCATATCCGACTTGAGTAATGCAGGGGACCATCTACAAATGTGGACATAAATTAGTCACGTCGGTATGAATTAGAACATTATTATTTTCATTTCCCAACTTTCCCCTTGTCTAATTAAACTAGAATGCAGGAAATAAAACCCGGAAGTTAGAACCCGAACTGCTTATGTCACGTTAGGGTGTGTGCATGATGTTTTTTTTTAGTGCATGAGTCAAGAATGTTTGGACATTTAGAAATCCGATTCGGCCGTTTTATGTTCAAATTACGTTAAAAAACATCCCGAATACCCAGAATACCTTGGTCCACGACGGACGTAATGGAGCGATAAGTGAAGACACATAAAAATGTACGTATGGGCGTTTTTTCTGTGCGCGGGTGTATCGGAACTTGCAGTTTGCTTCATCAGAACCAATCACGATAAAGATTCCAAAACTATCCAAAAAAGTATCGAAATTTATTCTTCCGGATTTTTTCCAGATTGGTCTTTCCGAATCATTCTTTCCGTAACAAAATATCCAAAGTTCTTAATGCAATATCCAGAATCTGTAGAACAGTATAGCATCATCCCAACATAATGTAGTTTTACGTTACGTACATGAAAGTGTATCTATGTGTGCGGAAGGAGCACTTCCAAACTGAGAAAATAAATAAAACGGACTTATATAATTTTGGAAACCAATGAATCCAGGGATTTTTTTTTAATAAAAAAGTATCACGTGTGCAATAAGAACGATTAATTCGTTATAGGGGAAAATGACTTTGAGAATCGTAAAATCTGTACAATGAAGAGGCAACGGTAAACAATCTGCAACTCCGTGGCACTCCCTTTTACTTTATCGCTTGGACTTGCTCCCCTCTTTCATTTTGCTCTCTCTCTAACTAAATCTATACATATATATAATATATAACTACATACTTGTAATGTGTATATATTTAATATTATGGTTAAATTTCATCATTTGGCCACAATATTATGTCAATTATTAATAGGTCAATTAATATTATGGTTAGTTTTGGATATTCAAGATATTAGAATGATAAAAATAATTTAAGCATAAAAATGGTTGAATCTAAATAAATTTGATTCAGTAACAACCGGAGAAAAAAAATCATCATATGCACCACATGTTACACTATAGTACAGTTCAGTTTATATATCTTGAGGCTTTAGTAGGTATCTGTTGAATTTCATTTTAATTGCAAGATATTACGTATATACCCAGGTATATATATGGCCATTAGAATTTTAGTCATCTTTTATATTGGATAATTACGTTTTTATTTTTTTAAATATTTACAGTAATAAAGTAATGGAATAGAAAAATATTTAAAAATCAATCAAGCGCCAATGAATTAAAATGGATTACAAATTGATAAAACCCTAAATAGGTTTAATACCGTAAAACACATTTCATAACACTTACGTCAATTAATCGATTAAAAAATTGATTTATCAATATTTAATTTTTAATCAATTGTTATTTCTTGATCGATAAATGGATTTCCAGATTTTGATAATCGTTTGACAGATTTTTTATGAATTTTTTATTCTATATTAATTCACTGATTGTTTAAAAAATAAAAATGTTAGTTTTGACAGCATCCGGATTTCATGCATACGAAGACGAGTAAAATTTTATAGTGATCACAAATAGAAATTTTTTGCTACGTATAGATCAACGAGTAGATCTTTTTAAAGGAAAAAATTAAGGTGAAGAATGCGATCGTATTTAGTGCACAATATTCTGAGATACTCCCTTTTACTTAAATTTATTTAATTATTTTAAAAAATGCTTTAACTTTACTTCAATTCATGCATATATATTTTTTACATCACGCATGACACAACCAAGAATCCGTAAATGTTCACTTTAAGGTGGTTCCCTTCAAATCAACATTTCTTTACAACATAATGAAAAAAATATATGTCGTTTATTAAAAATCAAAGAATATTGTGGTATTTTTT
>JAPYZR010002386.1:0-17080 GCA_030522945.1 Trichopria nigra
TGGATTAATTTCGAGTTTGCGTTAAGAATTAAATAAAAAATTATTAATTTTGTATTTGCGGGCGCTCCGCTGAATCGGCCGCTAACTTCAGGGTCATGACAAATCGTGTTATTCCTCAAAAATCTAAATAAATCTTATGGTGTTCACATCTTATGTCAATGATGCTCTCGAGTCGGACCGCCAGGTTATTTATGCGCATCTGCATTTTTCAAAAGCCTTCGATACAGTTACTCATAAGCTGTTAACTTATAAATTATCATATTTTATAAACTGTCATAAATAGTCCATGTGAAAAGTAATAAATCAGAATGGTTTTCTGTGCCATCGAGAGTGCCTCGAGGGTTGCATCTTGGCCCTCTACTTAAGATATAACTTCAATAAAATCAGTACACAAGTTGAAAGATGCCACCTTTGTATGGAAAATTTGAACTGAACACTTATGATTAGGATTAAAATTTTTTCCTATATTCTCAGATTAACTTGTTTATGGAATACAGATGATATTCAGTTGTTGAATTCTTCATGTATGTATATCATGGGTTGTAAGAGAAGTATTTTAATTTAATATAGTTAATGTAATGAGTGATAATACTTTTTTTAAAATAAATTGTATCGGGAGCATTAATAAATAAATAAATATTTGTGTATTATTCCACATCTTCAGTAATGAAAGACCCGCACATAATTAAGTGAAGCAGTATTTTAAACCAGGTAGAGAAATTTAGATTTATTATAAAAGCGAATATATTCACAAACTGTATATAAAAATAAAAACTTTTTAATATCATAGGCTTTGAAATAATGACAGTAATGTCATTTCAACTTACTATCTCGCATCTTTGAATGATCGCACAAGGTAGTCGTCTTTGACACGTATCCGTACAGTATCCTGCGCAGTTGGAGAAACAACCAAGCCTGGAAACCAGTTATCTTTCTTCTTCTTATCTCCCAATTCGACACAAACAACTCGGCCAATTTCCGGTTCAGTTTCTGCGCTGCTTTTACTTCCACAGCCACCTCCGGAATTTTCTCCTCTCGGTGGGCTGCCTTCATCTTCGCTGCTGTCATCCCTGCATGAAACAAAAAGTGCACCGTGATAAATCCAAAAAAATCTAGGCAACCTCCTGACCGTTAACTTCGCTTACTGAGCCAGTCTTGACCTTCGACCTCGCCTTCCTCCAATAACTGGATTTCCAAAGTGCTCAGGATGTGTTAGAGGCAGCTGATCCAATGTTTCGCTCTCTGCAAAGTGACGTCCACTCTTCAAACAAAGAGCCGACCGCCTGAGCGTGGTAATGTCCCCATCGTCAAACACAACAGTATACTGACTGCAATCCTGGACCTTCGTTATAGTGGCATCGACGTAGTCTTTCTTATCATTCAGTACATATTTAGCCTCGACGGTAGCACCAACTCTTAGAGTTCCCTTGATCAGATCGTCAGTAATAACTGCTGTGCCCAGTCCTTGTTTGTATGTTACTTTGCACTTGACAGAGCGAACGACCTTCTTGATCTTAGCTTCGCAGAAGGCCCCCTTGTACTTGGCACTGACTTCTGTGCCCACTGACAGAAATGGTGGATCGTCACCCTAAAATAACATAAAGACCACTAAGAAAGTCGCCTTGGCTGCACGGGAAGGACATGTAAGAACTCAATTTCCCGGATTCGAAAACGGAGCACACCGCGTCAGGAGGAGTTAGGGAAGCGTAAAAAACACCAGTATCGCGTCAGCTTGCAAACGAGATATTCGCGATCCGGACAAAGGGGAAGAATATTTTCTGTCGAAGCATTCACGAGTTTTGTTTCCGTGTATAGGACAGCTTATCTTCCTTACCAACATCTTTCAGCATTCAACGTTCATAATATGCGCAGCCACCTCAACCAGCGTCTATCTCCTTTACGATGCATAAAACCTGCGACGATGGAACTTCTCCGGGAGCTTGACAAAAGAGTATCACTCAAACCATGAGGAATTCGTCGGAAGCTTTACGGATAATTTCAATAAAAAAAACGTAGAAACTCGGAGCGCGAATCGAGCACGTACAACACAGGGCAAGCAACACTCCTGATGATGCGTACACCCCTGGCCCTCGATGACTCTCTCGCGCCGTCCCTCGCCGCACCTCTTCCACTTCCGACAGCGCGACAGGCGGCGACAGTGCGCTATTGACACCCCGGCCCTATATTTCCCCCGCCCTGGCTCTATATAATCACCCCTCCGCAGTCCCGCCCGTCCTCCTGCGGTCCAGTACGTCCAGTAGCCCCCACCGGCGGTTTCCATATATGTACATGAGTGTATGCATGCACATCGTGACAATCGCGTATGTATTCGTGTGCAGGATGGCCGACGATGACAAGCCGCCGAAAGAAAGTCAGCCGCATGCGCCGATTGGTCCACCTTATAGCGACGCTTTCGGGATTTCGTGTTTTTTTAACGACGATACACATAGATACATACGCACCGACCTAAGTTTTTAATCGAGGTTGGCTTTCCAAGACGATGTTTTGTTCGCGGCCCAACTTTCCGAGATTTTCGCGAAACAAACGAATGCGACGGAGATGGTGCGCGACGACGTCGATACGACTTGTTTCGCTTCGATTTTTTTTAACACTCGACCGCGGCCCATGGTGAACAATGTGATTTACATATATAGTCCGAGAAGATTCGAATGTATAACAAAAGTGTGGTTCATAACGTATACGTAACGGTTAGGTGCGACGTTTCCTTTTATGTACATACTTACAATGGATGATACATTGAAAACGCATCGGATGTCGAAGTCCAAGTTTAATAAGAATTTAAAAAATACGCATGTAGTGATTTCCGAAACGTGGGACAATCGTTTGTCCTTCATTTGTTAGGGCACGAAAATGGCTGCTGCTCTTCTACTACAGAGAGACTTGGGAAAAACAATAAAAGGAGAGACAGAACGATGTAGGGTCGAAATGGAAATTGATGAGTACATAAGTAAATTATTCAAGTGAGTTCAGAGGTCGTTTTTATAGAAAAGCACTGAATAATTTTTCCAACTCATTTTCAATAATAAGCCGATCAGATATTGAAATATCCCTATGTATATCCATCGATATATGCTCACTTTGACATTCTATTTGTATAGAGACAAATTGTAAATATATTTTTTATAAGAATAAAGAGTTATACAGTGAATATTTACATATCTCGCATATCTCAGGCTCAAGTCATGCATTGAAAGAATATGTTGAATAGCTTCTCGACTGCTGTTTTATTAATGAAAAATGAGTTAATTTTGGTTTAGATGGTTTCGTTGGCAATAAAATATGTTAAATTTATATTTTGGCCCTGTTGACAGCACTCGTTAGAGTTTATTATTTACGCTTTTCCTTCATTTGTTAAAAGACGAAAATAGCTGCAGCTGTTATAATAACAGGCTTTAAAAAAAAAAAAATAATAAAAGAGTGTCAGAACGATTCTGTCGAAATGAAAATTGAGTACACGAAAATTATTCGAGTGAGATCAGAGTTTGTTTTTATAGGAAAGCACTCAATAATTTTTCCCATTCCTAAATGAACAATCGGATATTGACATATGCCTATATGTCTATATATGAGGCAGATGGTATCGGTATGCTCAATTCGAATATCTTAGAGATCCACACATGATTGAGGAGTCGTGCCACAACGTAAATTGGAGTTAGTGGGCTACAATTTCAAGAGTGACTCGACTCTTCAATTCTCTTCCTTTGTCAGTGACACGTAGCGAGCATATAAATTACCTTCATATATTATTGTAAATATATTCTGTGACATGAAGATTGGTGATACTTTACGCATAAGAATATTATGAAGGTAAATTAAGCCTAGAAAATATTGGTTGCACTTTATTCGGCGTAAGTGGCATTGTATTGTTAACTTTTTTGTAAAAGGAGCTTTGATCCTTTTATTTCTAAATAAATAAATAAATAAATTGTGCTTATTGTTACCGTCATGATTTATTTGGAACGTTTTCAAAATTCTTGCTTAAGTACCACTGATTCTTGAATCCAGCACTACTGAACACTTCGCTAACTTGAGCATTATGAAATAAAGTAAACAACAGGAAATGATGCAATTTTGTCAAAATTATCAAATACGAAAACAGTGTTTACAAATAAGAATCAAGCTCATTGGACTAACCAATGTTATTTTATTTGACATTATTATTTCTACAACCAAATCAAAATACAGACTGTAAAATATTGAATTCCAATTTACACATTGAATTTAAAGACAAACTTAAGAATTTCCTCAAGTTCGCATCTATTTGTCTTGTTATTGTATGTATATTTATTGCCTTCACTTTCATGTTTACAAAGACTTTCTGACTTGCATTATACATTATTCTATATTCATTACTATAATTTTTAATTTCCACCTCATCACATTTCACTTACTCTCTATTTCTCTCTCAATAATTCTCTTATCTTATTTATTTAGGATAATCCTCATTTAATTTTGAACCAATTTCAGCAATATTTCTTTTTAGCATTGTGTACGTTATATAGATAACTGTTCTACTTTAAAGCACTCGTTAACTCGTTACTCGAAACTCGTTAAGATGTCAGCACCAGTCCCTTTCATTTGCTACGTAGCTTGTATTATATTCTTTACACCGCATGTGTGTAAAAGACCACGACTGAGCTCCCGTGTTGATGATTGAGGTTAGAATTACCTGTCACTTATTGTTGACATTGTTGACTCTTTCATCTTACTTCTCCAGCTAGTCTATTCTGTCATCACTTCACCAATTTGTAGCTGTTTTTTGTTCGCCAATTCTTTTTTTCTACTCACCATAAATGGGAGTCCTTCTACTTGTCTTATTCATATATATATGTATAATATGCAGTCATATTGAAGTATTATTATATTGGACAGATTATGATAAATCAAAATTAGTGTAATCTTCGTATATTATAACATTTTAGTTGGTTGTATTGTTTGATGTATGTTTTTGCAGAATTTAATAATGTATTCAAAATATACTATTGTTCCTTAAAATTTTTTTATGCCAAATTTAGAAAGTATGTAATTAAATAGTTCCATTTCATGCTTGTTCAGAATTATTCGATATTAATTTCAAGAAGTAATTGTCTCTAAACAAATTGGCCAACTCAATCGAAAATTTTTACTATCAATACAAAAGAATATCAATATTTTGACAATTTTGTTGACATTTATTTATATTTAGTTTATACTTCTATGTAAATACAGAACATAAAAATTACACAAAATTCTGACATTTACGAATTTAGCAATTTATAGTTATATTTATTAAGGGGAACCTCCTTTGTGTAAAATACATTGTTTACACAAATTTTTTTCTCAATTATAATAACAATTTTATACCTCAATAATAATACAATACAAGATAATACACAATCAAATATTGTACAGAAATTTTTTGAAAAAAAAAAAAAAGATTTACTCTAATATTATTTTGCTTATGGGGTGCCTTCACTGTGAATACGTTTTTAGTTTTGGCCTGACAACAACAAAAAAAAACAAAAATTTTTGTAATGTTTATGGTACTGGCTCCTATGTGGCATTTCGATTTTTTAAAGCCTCTTTCTTCCTCGATCCATCCCTAGACACGAAATTTTTTATTTCATATTTGTTTTATTCACTTTTTCATTAAATTATAAAATGAAAAAAATACCTTATTCATTCACTGCATTACATGCAAAAACCATACAATTCTTTATGCGATTCATTAATTATGCGATTGCTTAATATTTATGTTTACATAGCGCACAACTAGTATTTTATCATTAATTATTTACTATGTATTAGCTGAATTGGAGCAAACATTAGCCCATTCGTTATAGTCAATGAAATAAAAACTTAAAAAGAAAAAGAAACATTTGAACGGTTTCTTTCTTTGGATTGATCCCATTTATTATTTAAATTTTACATTAAATGTTGAATGAAAACTTTGAAAAAAAAAAACATATATACTACATAAACGATATTTCTTGAAATATGTGTCAAATATATTTAATAATTTAAGCTAATTTTTATTTGTTTTATCAATTGTCAAGTATTATTGTAATTTTTCAGAATCATCGTTAATTTCATAATATTACGTAAATAGAAAAACTGAAAAACCTTAAAATAGATTAATAACAAGTCTATATCAATAATAGATATCTAGTGAAATACTAAACTATTATCTACATATTTGTCTGCATGTGTAAAATGTATACAATGTTATATATAATCTTCATGATTTTTAAAGAAAACTGTTAATTTGCACTTGTTAGCGTCTTGTACGACCCTGATCCACTTATATCTTACATACACTGAAGTGCGTTAGAAAAAAATACACGAGTAATTTCGATTCGTGAAAAAAATACTCAGTTTCTGCGACAAACCTAGTCATTAATAGTGATGATGTAAATTTTATTGTTTATAAAACTTGTCGCTTTATGTTGTTATTATAATTGGTTTATAATATGGACTATAATTTACATTACTTTATACATATGTATATTTTGTTGTATTGCAAATATAAAAATGCAAGTATGTATTCCGATTATATTTTTTTTTCATGTGGATAAATAAATAAACATTTTATACGAAATCTGCAATTAATTGTTTTCTTCCGAACTATATTCATTTTTTACACTAACGTTTTTTCATTAGTTTTCACTACATTTTAGCATAATGCCAGGTAGGTCCGTAAGTCTAAAGTAGAACAGTTACCGACCTAACCTCGCAAAAAGAAAAATGTAAATTAAAATTGATTGAAACGTTTTTTTTTTTTTTCAAAATTCAGGCTTTGGTACAGTGAATCGATATGTTTACACGTACAATCCCCCAAAAAGTACAGGTGAAATTGGTTCAAAAGTGAATGATGGGAATTTCTAATGCAGATAAAAGGAAAAATAATTTATTTCGGATAATTCCCATTCAATAACCCAATTTCACCGGTATTTTTTTGGAGATTGCATATGTCATATAAATAGAATCACCCTTCCAAAGCCTAAATTTTGAAAAACCTTTTGAATAATTTTTAATTCACATTTTGGTATTCGCGAGGTTAGGTCGGTAACCGTTCTACTTTGGAACAACCCCAAAGTGCTCTCCTAACGTGTAGGTGGTGTAGGTGCATTTTTCCGATTTTTCAAAAGACGTTCTACATATATCCTGCACGTTTCGACCTAACCTAATCTGATATATACATGCATATACACATATACTTTGGCGATTCGTTTTTCGTTCTTTTTCTAAATTAAAACTGCATTAACATATGGTTATAACTAACAATTACTAATTTTTTGTGAACTAAAAATTACGAAACTGTAAGTATATACAGAAATAATAATTGTAATAAAGACCATATATTGTCATCTTACATTATTTGCTCCAATTTAAAGCAGGTATGTATACAAAAATTATAACCACATATAGATAAAAGTGCATATTCTCATATTTACACTATAGTCAATGTTTATTGCTGATTAACATATGTAAAGAATGGATAATTTAGATAAAAGGTATTCAGTGCTTTAAAGGAAATATGTGACTCATAAACGTGATCTAGTCTGCCAAAGGTAATTTGAAGTTGAATGAATTTTGCGTTGTTAGACAACAAGAATTTCGAAATGGAAGGGGTCGTGATCTTAACATAAAGAATTAAACAATTAGTGTGATTGTACTGGTGATGCAATCTGTTTTCTCAGCGTGTGACGGAATATTTGACTACAGATTGCTTACTCAAATCTTGGTCAGTTTTAATTCTATTGGATTTTCTTAGTCAACGGTTTTCCTTTGACTAGTCTTGTACGTAGACACTACATTGTGGAAATTCTGCTGACTTTTCCTTCTTATTTTATGATTTCTTATTTTCATCAACTTTCTAATCGATGTTTTTTAATTAAATTTTTTCTACTTGTATAATCTAAGATCAAAATCTTAAAACTGTATTGCAATTCATTTGATAAAATTACATCAGTATCATATATTAGTCAGTTTATTTTACATTTTCGTTTAGTATCAAAATGAACAACGGAACGTGTAAGGCTTTTAGTAATTCCAGTGACAGTTCAACTACAAATGGTACAAGTAAAGATGAGCCAAATAATGGGTTACGTTTTCCAAGAGTTGCATCTAGGGGACATCTTTCCCAGGATCAATTACCAGAAGGTCGAGTTCTTGTATTATATACAGGAGGAACCATTGGAATGGTTAGAAACAAAGATAAAGGTAAATAACTTTTATTTTATTCAAATTGCAATTTTCTTTTCTGCTTTTTTATGTTTAGTCATGTTTTTTTAGTATTGGCTCCATTGGCAAATGTTTTTGTTGACCTTTTGAGATCTTATCCAAATATGCACGATCGAGATTATGCGGAACAAAGATTTTGTCCTGAAGGGCCTTTAGTATTACCGTATGTATTTTTAAATAAATCATATTTGCTTCAAATAAATCGTATTTTAAATGATTTTTAAAGATTAATAAATTTATGTTTATTTTTTATAGATTAACAGATCCAAACACCAAACGAGTAGTTTACAATGTTAAAGAATATTCACCATTATTAGATTCAAGTAACATGACTATGACTGATTGGATTCAGATTGCCAATGACATTAAGGTAAGAATTTTTTAAGACTGTTACTTTTGGCCAATAGGTATAAAAATTGGATAAAAATTAACATCTGTCAATATAATAAAATAAAATAAACTTTAATTTGATAGAATTCATACGAACATTTCGATGGTTTTGTCGTATTGCATGGAACAGATACATTAAGCTACACTGCTTCAGCCTTGTCTTTCATGTTAGAAGCCCTCGGAAAAATTGTTATATTAACAGGCTCCCAGGTGCCAATTTTTGAGTCTAGAAGTGATGGCATCGATAACTTCTTGACATCATTAGTTATTGCTGCTAATTATAACATCCCAGAAGTCTGCATTTACTTTGGGCATCAGCTTTTGCGTGGCAACAGAACTACTAAAAATTCATCGAGTTCCTTCGAAGCTTTCCATTCACCTAACGTTCCACCTCTTGCTGTTGCTGGAATTAAGATTGAAGGTATATTTTATTATCTGTATTTGTAAGTGAATAGATTTATATACACGTATAATTATTCATATGCTTCAAATTTGAAGGTATGATCTTGGTAACAACATTCATCTCATACTTTAATCTATTTTCTGCAAATATTTAAAAAGTACAGTTGTTAATATGAAATTTATAAAAATTCCTCTTCAATAATGTATTATAGATAATTCATAATAAACAGTCTCTTAATAACGAATTAATACTCATATGTACAATACTTCAATGTATTTCCTTATGACATTGAAGCTAAAAAGTGAATGGTAGCAGCCAGTTTTTACAATTAATGATGTTTAGTTTATAAAAATAATATAAACTACAATTTTTTATTGCTTTCAGTCGATTATCGGTCAATATTTCGAGCCTGCAATATTGAGAAGTTTCATGTACATACAGATTTGAACAGAAATGTTGGTCTCGTGCGACTGTTTCCAAGTATCACATCAGACAGCTTGAGAGCTCTCTTAATGCCTCCAATCGAAGGTGTAGTTCTCCAGAGCTATGGTGCAGGAAACGTTCCTTCGAATCGAAATGATATTATGAAAGAATTTAAAGCAGCGGCCAAACGTGGTGTCATTATTGTCAACATCACTCAGTGTTCGAAAGGCAGCGTATCTTCAGAATATGAAGCAGGAGCAATCCTTTTAGAAGCTGGTATATTGTATATTCATAATATTTTTTCATAAACTCGCTTCGTTTACTAGTATATAAATTAATCTTTTAACATTCATTATTTGTAAATAATAGCACTGCCCTAAAAGCAGTCTACTTAAATGATAGTCTTGAATTTAATTTATTCATTGTTTACATCTATTTTTAAGGCGTAATATCTGGTTTTGATATGACTCCGGAAGCAGCCCTTACAAAACTAGCATATGTGCTGTCCTTGCCAGACAAAGATATTAAAATGAAGCGAGACATGATGAAAACGAATTTACGTGGTGAAATGTCGTGCGAAGGCTCAGCAACACGGAACGACTCAGATCTTATAGATGCAGTAGCGCAGTCTTTAAGAATGTGTTCAGCTCAAGAGATCGATCAGCTTAGATCCAAACTATTTCCAGCTATGCTACATTCCGCAGTGGTCGAGCGTAATATAGAAGAACTCGATTCTCTTCTTAAGAACGTAAGATGGATTTTATCTTGTCCTTTGTTGCCAAAGAAGAAGTAAAAGTTTATATAATTGAGGTATTTTAGAATAAAAATAACTGTACATTCCAGGGAAGTAATGTGCCCATTGGTAACTGAAATAATTTTATCAACAATGGTAAACAAATGTATCTTCACAACATTGACGAAGAAAAAAATGAAATACAAATGAAACCATGTTTTAAGATAATGACATAATTAAAATTATAAAGGTATCAAGGTCACATTTATTTCCCTATAGGTAGTTGAAGTGGGTTTCTTTCAAGGCGACAAAAAAATACAGCAATGGAATATATTTTTTTTTTAATTTGTCTAGTAAAGTAGAATTATATTAAATTAGTCAAGATAAATAAATCGACATTTTTAGGGTGCTGACATTTTGCAGAGTAACATCGACCGTCGTACGGCCCTGCATATAGCCTGCTGCGAAGGCGACATTAAGGTGGTTCGGTGTCTTTTGGAAAGAGCTGCTAATGTTCACGTAAAAGACAGATTTATTCGAACACCATTGACGGATGCTGTGGAGTACGATCGCCACGAGGTGAATTTCATAAAAATTTTAAAAAAGCTTTACATCTCGCATAAATTAAAACTTATTATAAGTAATTTATTAACATACCCTCAACTGAATATCATTTTGATAAAGATTATTTCACTCAATGAATATATCGTTAGGCATATCATTTTATATTTCGCCGAGTTGCTGAAGTTAGTAGCAGTAATGTATAATTAGGTCGTTTGTAATTATGACACACAGTGACGTGAACGAAAAGAATGAAGGCACAAATCCAGATCTTTTGTTCGGCAGATTATTAAGTTGTTGATGACGTGCGGTGCTCACCTCCACGAGAGCGACCATGTGATCGGGGAGAAGCTGTGTATCGTGGGGGCAGCCGGGAACGTCAACCGCCTTACTTCATACTTCCTAGCCGGGGCCAATTTGTCGCAAGCAGACTCTTCCGGGAGGACTGCGCTTCACATGGCAGCGTTACACAATCGCGTTCCGGCGGTACGCTACCTCCTGGACAAGAACGTCAACACCGAGGCACGAGACATGCTCGGTTACACGCCGCGGGATCTCGCGACGTCGGCTCGTGCCACCGAGTGCTTAAAATTACTGACGGCGAACTACCAGGTAAGCATTGTATAAGATATATATATGCTTATCATCGCGTTTCTGTCTCCGGCGAAAGTGACATGTCTCATTATGTGCGTAATTTGTCGACAATATGAGCGTCGCGTGCCGAGATTGCACGGTCATTAACTTCCGAAGCGGATCGCGATTGCGATAACGATCAATTTACGAGGTCGTGGCGGATCGTTTTCGGAAGTCCACGTTCATTCGAAGAAAATGTAAATGAGTTTAATTTATTTTGTTTTTAACGGTGGGGTTATTGTCGCTTATTTAACGTTCATTGGTCGTTATCGTCGCTTCAATGACACTCAATCGTGAGAATACGCTTATACTTTAATCGTTTTATGTCATTAATGATGACTCGTTTATTGTTTCATATTATTGTTATCGATTACGATATGTACAATCATGATATTTGCGTAAACAGCCATTAGAATAATAATGGTTGTTTAAAAAATACATTAAAGCGCAGTAGGTGTAGGCTCTGTGATACCTTAAAAGTGAAATTAATACATATACATATATATATATATATATATATGGAGTATATAGTTAATATATAAATCTACACTTTATATTGCGAGAATTAAGATCTGTATAATTCACTCATTTTACGAGCGTGAAATTGCGATATTTTAAAACGTAAACTCAAAAGTGATTCTAAATAATCGTGTAAAACCAAATTTATAAATATAGTTTTATATAAAAACGCGCCTTTTAAGTTTAAGCTTATCGTAGGTGAAAAAGTAGCGCGAGAACGTCCCTCTGGCAGAAATCACGTTATACAGAGCGCTCATAAGTCACCCTTAATAGTCACGCTTTATTAGGCATTGCATCTGTGGTGAAAATTGACGTATATACAAATGCCAAAATTTACATCCGAATGACACTTATGTTATGTTTACGTGACACTTTACGCTTGTCAGTAAGGGGCTACATACACACTTAGGATCCGGAAGAAAGGTATAATTTTTGTGAATTTTTTTGAGGAAAACTATGTAAAATTTCGAATCGGGAGTTTTTCTATCTAAACATACATTCATTCAGGAGTATCTATACTTATATTTTTTGTTAAATAATTTGTAATAACAAAAATCATCCAGAAGCGGTTCTCTTCGAACTTTTCAGGATTTATGGACGATAATAAATGTATGACCTTCAATTGACCTTGTGGGTCAAGCTCGAGGTCAAATTCAAGGTCACCGCCAGATCGCCAAAACTTTTGTATTGCTTGTTTTTTTTTTTTTTTTTTCTTTCTTTCTCTAGTGCGCCCTTATTTTCCGAGATATTCAGTTGTGTCCATACTTTTGAGACACACCGTGCCTCCCCTTTTAAAAGCGCGATTTATATTGACGCCTAATAAGGCGTGACTTAAGGGTGGAAACTCCTTTGCCGAGTCGAAAAATTCGCGATATTCGCGGATTCTTTTATCCTATAAAATAACTCGAATTGTTTTGAAATTTTGTATGACGATTTAATGCACAATCGAAAGGTGTACGGGAATTAAAAAAAAAAGAGAAGATATTCGCTATACCGATGGACGGGTCATGGAAAATGACAATTTTATTGTGATTTGAAGAGATACAGTTTTTAATAGCAAACAGTTAACAGGTGCGTTATCAAATTCCGATGACATTCAACATATTAGCGAGCATCTTTGGCGATATAAAACATCCTTTGTACGCGATCGCACAGTCCTCCGGGCCAATGGCTTGTCGGCCGACATTGACAGCTTCCTTTATGATGGTACCGTTCGTCGCCGTCTTGAACCATCCGAGGCTAATAGTAATAAAAAAGTAATGTAGGTTATGTAGTAAATCGTCGTGGACTAAATTTCATTTTTAATTAGTTCGAGGTAAAATTGAAAATATTTAAAAAAAAATAGGTTTCATTGAAGGATTTCGTATCCTTAAAGGGCTTCCATGCAATTTCGTCGATAACGTAAAATTCCTAACCTAACCCTAACCTAACCCTAACCTAACCTAAAAAGTGAAATCTGAAATATCTCTAACTTGACGCATTGTCGACTCCATTACTAAGTGTATACTTGAACTGCCTGGCGTAAATCGAAGTGTACAGATGTCCATAATCACACTTAAATGACACTCACGTTACGTTTAAGTTGCACGTAACGCTTTGATAAAGCGTGATTTAAGCGTGAATTCGCATAACGATTTTCGCCAGTTTTGCAGAAAAGTGATTCGGAGCCACGTTTTCTTAATTGTAAATAAAACGAGTTCGACACAATCGTCAACGAGAAACGAGATATCGATGGTTTCTACGAATTCTTGTTATAGCTAATGCTGTTTTGTCGTAGGCGTAGAATACTCAAAATCGTACAATAACAGAGCCAACGTAAAGATAACATGCTCACATACTCCCCTGCAAACATTGAAAGTGAAAGTTACGTAACTGCTACGTAGTTGTTAGATAATTGTCAAAATTATTAGATAATTGTTAGATAATTGTCTAAATCTTGAATTTTTACAAGTCGTCTAGATTTTTAGGTTAGGAAACAACGTTATCGACGGGATTAATCTAGAAGTCCCTTAAAAAATGCCAAATTATGAAATTAAAGAATTTCGAAAAAGTTTTGAAGAAAAAGGAAAGAAAAACGTAAACTTTTTACAACGGAGTTTCGCTCTTTTTGGAGTGACAATTCACAGAGAAGTTTCAGTAACGTTGTGCACAAACCGTAAATGTCTTATACATCGAAAACATTTCAAATGTATTTAAAAAGTCTCTTTTTTTATTTTTTCAAATAAGAGAGACATTTTTTTCGATTATATATATATATGTACGCACTGAAAAAATTTACGTCTTGTAATAAATTTAAAAATAAGTTTAAAAACTGTTACTTTCTCAAATTTACCAAAGAAATTATTTTGTATATAAATGAGGGAAACAAGGATAATTACTGTGTAATTAGGAGAAAATTTCGCAAAAGATCTGCGAATTTCGAAAAGTGCAATTATAATAATATTATAATAAAAACTACGTTAATGATCGCGTCGTTTTTAAGTTAAATGTTAGGAGCGTAACACCGATAAAAGGCATCAATATAAAAATACCCAGAGAGGCCGTCGATAATCTTATCTGCGCTGCTGGGATTTTCGGAATGATTCGATGTTGCAACGGCGTAACAAATCAGTTTCTGCACGCACGGGGTCACGTTGTTGTTGCGAAAAAGAATCTCGTTCACCGATTCGCCAAGCTGCCACACGTCGAAACTTCTTTCGGAACCTAAATTGAAAATAGACACAATATAAGTGAAAATGTTTCACTTCATTTTTACAAATGAAAGATAACGAAATACGTCAAAGGCACAAACATTTGCAAACATCGAACGTTACATAGCATTACATAATTGTTACATGTTACGTAAATGTTACATAGTTGTTACATAGTTGTTACATAATTGTTACATCATTTTGTTAGATCGTTGGGAATTTAACGGAGTAAAATATTGTCAGTCATTTCACTTTATCCATGAGAGGAGGGATTATATCTCTTGTAGGATTAAAGTTTTGTTTTTGTAACAATTAAGCAACTATTGCATAATTGCAACTATATACGCACAGGGGGAATGATAAAATAAAGATGCTCCGTTGGCTGTAATTCAAGTGAAAGTTTATTTTTTTTTTTTTTTTTTTTTTACTTTCAGTGAAAGCGAGAAGTTTAAAATAAGAGAAAAGGTTTATTAGAAAATATTCGTTCTCTGCAACATTCGACGTATAGTACGAACTAATGTGAACTCACAGGAGACTGCGGGTGTATTATAACGAGTGCGAGGGAGAATTTTGTGAAAGTGTAAATGACCGTTAATTATAATAACTTAACAAATTATATTTTGCTAAAATATCAGGATGTCAAATTAATTAAGTTTGATGTGTGTACATACATAGGTATACGACAACAATTACATTATATATGTATATATACACATACATAGATATATATAATGTAATTATTGTCGTACACGTGCATACTGAAATTACGTAAGTTACTAATTAATAGGTAATAATGAATGGCATCGAATTGTATTAAATTCACGTCGGCGTAATGATCATATAATTATATTATAAATATATTAATTACTTTATGTGATTTCTATTATTTGTTTATGTTTGTATAGACTAATGTCGCAGGTGTATGCACGTTGAAAGTATATCTATCAATGTAAGAATGTATCTACTTGTATATATATATGTATTCATATATATGTGTATATATATGTTACGTTAATGCCGATGAAAATAATACATTGATGTTAGAATAAAAGAAAGAATAATGATTTTCCTTCCCGATCTTTCCAGAATGTCACTTTGGTAATTAATAAGTATAGATTTTAGTGAGATTTTACAAATATTAAATCCGGCCATTTTGAACTCGAATAATTTGATTCTGAAACTCCAGCTTTTGAATGACCGAAGTATTAATATATATCTTGATTAACGAAAATGAAATTAGGAATAATTAACTATACCTCTTTCGGGGTATAGTTGAAACGTAAACAGGCAGATTCGAAAAAGATCTCAACGGAAGGAAAAAAAGTGAGATTTTTACTTAAATATATATGTATCATAAAATGGAAAATGAGACTTTTTATAGTACGATTTAAGCTTCATCACCGCGTCAAGGTGAGGATCCATCGATGAAGATTTTGTTTTTGTTCTTTTTGTTATTGTTTGTTTACATCTGGTAAACATTCCATCAAGATTTGGATGAGAATTATGGAAATTATCGAATTATAAGACCATGAGTAATCCAATGTGGTGCTTTATATTATTTATTATTATTAAAAATGTCTTTTTGTCATAGTAGGAGCAAAGCCCCCCCCAGATATCGAACATTTTAAAACAGAAAGTAAGTAATGTAAAGTGGCAAAAATAATAACAAGGTCTTTCGGATAAAAGGCCAATAATGGTATTATTTCTATTCTTTATTCTATTATATCGTTTTTCAATACTTTAATATTTTTCATTTTAACAGAAAGTAGGCGTGAAAGTCAACTTTACGCCCGCAAAAAGAGGCGTCAAGATGTACTTTACGTCTACTATAACAAAAAATAATGTTCGCACCGCGGGCGTAAAGTTGCACTTTACGCCCTAGTACGAAAATAACTATATTTTCTCTTTTAAAAGAGACGTTCCCTTTATTGTTTTTTGTTCATATTTTCATACTTTTCATAATGAACTTTACACATATATAATAGCACCAGAATGCAATGGCTGCCTTTAATAGAACCAACATATACAGAATGTAAACAAACATTTTCTTTGCGTTTTTTGTGGCATATTTTGTACGTGAAAGTTTTATCGTTGTAGAAAGTTGTATTGTGTTTTGTACGTTTTAGATTTATTTATTATCACTGAGTTCATGTTAATATTTTCCCCAATGATTTATTCATGAGAAATGTATATAATAATTTGTACAGTAATTAAATTATTGTTATTATTTTCATAATCTCAACGTTTAAAATGTGATTAATTATAGTTGAATTTATTTATTATTTTTTCTGTTTTCCTCTTTCACATTACCGAGCTTGGAAACTGAACTTCCACATTTTTTTTATTAATACGGTTGAAAGGATAACGTAAAAACATTATTGGATGATGTTCGATTTCAAAGCGCGATTTCTGCCCAGGAATCTTGGGAGCGGGCGCTTCGGCAACGCGAATGAATTACTCCGTTGCTATTTTATATTTCGGATT
>JAPYZR010002387.1:0-17479 GCA_030522945.1 Trichopria nigra
TGTAAACAATGTAACGCTTCTTATGTGGGACAAACCAAACGAACACTTAAAGAACGAATAAATGAACATAAAAGTAACGAAAGAAAAACTCCACAAAAACTAACGTAATAACTGAACATATAAAAAATATGGAAATTGTAGATACGGAACAAAAATTATCACAGTCGGTTGATTTCTGAAATGACACACATTTTTATGCAAGAAAACGGTATCAATATACAGGAGGACACACAATTTCTAAATGCGCAATATAAAAATTTACTTATTAATATAAAAAATATGAATAAAACCGTAATTAAAATAATATGTTATTCCTAAATTTAAATTCATCAGATGTTGTTTAAAGTCCATTTATACTGCTCACATACACGAGGACAAATTGATGTAAACAATCACACGTAAACACTACCACATAGAACAACAAAAGTATATAAACCGAAATTAATACACAATATTTGCTTTATGCCACAATATTTGCTTTATGCCGTATTTATTTGTTCCCTGAAATAAGAGGGCAGCTGAGCCTGCCGAAACGTCGGACATTTAAATTATTTGACAAGTTTTGCAAATTATTATTGCAAAACTAATAAATTGACTTGGACCATGATACGTTCATTGTTACGAACGCTACATATTTTATACCTGTATAACTTCACCAAGTGAAAATATTTTTTTAAAAATATATCTATTTAAAAATTATTATGCTTGACTAGTTTTCTAATCGTAAAATCTCAGATTCTGTCTAAAAACTAGATGTCATTTACTTTATTTAGTTTTTTACTATAGAAATCTAGCTGTCCAGTGCCTATTTTAATTTTGTAGCAATCTAGTTTTTCCCGATCGATTTTCCATCTGGGATACGATTCTCTTGAATTATGCATTAAATTGTCAGAAAAATATCAAAGCGTTTCGAATTTATTGTACCTGAGAAAGTAATTCCATAAAATTATGTATTTTTCCACCATATAAAGGAGGTTCCCGTCTTAAGTTATTATTATATATTTTAACTTTAATCTTCATATTCGGAAGTTAAGTTAGTTGAAAATGTGAAATTTCAGTTAACTGTGAACTTATTAAAGTTAACTTAATTAAAAAGTTCAGTCTTAAATTTTATTTGAATTTAATAATAGTACACATTTTTTTTTTTAATTACGTAGGACGTTCCAAAATAAAGGTGTTTACCTTGATGGCGAGTTTGCGCAAGCGTCCGCTCCGAATCAAGCATTAGGCCTAAAAGGTCAATATTTGTGGAACAAACAAGTGTTAATTATTTATGTGTGTCAATTCTGAACAAAAATAAGAAAATATTAAATGCCGTTATTGAAAAATGTAAATAAGTGAGTGATCATCAGTCTACCAATTAAATCACATGGACTTATTATGATTATGTCAGTAATAGATCGGGATTGGGTCAAGAGAATCCTTGTTGTATTTAAAAAATTCAATTAAATGTCTATATTTGGTCTTTATTTATTGTTTTATTGATATACTTTCATGTACTTGAATAACAACATTTATATATTTAAACATATTATTTCTAACAAATATAGTGTACAATAAATATTGAACCATCGTGCGAGCAATAAAAATAAACGTTATGAGTAAGTTTTCGGTAAATGGAAGTAATGTACAAGTAAATTAGAATATGTGTATATACATATATATGCGTATAAGAAAGATGTTCACGTATGTTTCCCATTAGTAAGAATTTTTTCTATCTAACGTGATGATGGCATATTTCCTTGTCCTCCTTAGAGACAAATTAATCTCAAAATTTCACTACAATACATTCATCATTATAATTTCACCTGTTTGCTCTTTATTTTGACTTTTCTTATATATTTATTTTCCTATTTTTAAAATACATACATACATATGAAATCCTATATACAATTCAAATAATTCAATTCCTCTGTATATTAAATAATAGTTAATTGCATTAAACAAATTATTAATAACATTTTAAAATCTTTATTTAATTTAAATTTATTCAATAATTTGTAATTAATTAATAATAATTTTGTACTATCTTTTAAAGGAAATAAATTACTATTACTATTCAATAATTTAATAATTAAATATTAATTATTAATAAATTATTAGTTTTATTCTGCAAAAGCACTTTTTCGAAACTTGCACAGCTCGTTGAATTATCAATATAATATTTTCAAGATTGATTCAATTTGTCTTCAACAGGATTTCTAAAAAAAAAAGACATAATAATTAAACTTAAATTTAAAATTTTTTAAATAAAGTACCATTTTTAAATTTACAAATATTTTCCTTCCGGAAGGAACTTAAATTAATTAATTTAATTTCATTAACGATCGTTAATAAGAATTCACTTCTTTATGTTTTGGTAATAAATTTCCTTAAACCTATTGTACTGCGATAAAATTTCATTTTAAAATTATGAAGATCAAACTCAGAGAACTAAAAAATGAATTAAATAGTACGAAAATTTGTCCATCTTCAATTGTAAAAAATATGTTTTACCTTTCGAAATGTTACATTACAATCAGCGACATCATTCCTGCATTAATTATTACTTTGTTGCTGAAATATATTTTGGGGGTCACTTATTATTACGAATCGGAAGTAAAATTTTCTAAATTCAAGGACGTATTTTTAACGTTAATTGTTTATAACGAACATTTTTATAAATAAAGTAGTGCATTTTTTCACTAAATTCTAATAACTCTTAATTTTAATAGTTTCAAAAGTATAATATATATGTGAATGTATAAAAATGCAAAAATATATCGTAAAAAAAAAAATAAAAAATAAAAAATAACTAGAAAATAAATCCATGCAAACGTAAATGTTACATAGTTGTTACATAATTGTTACGTAATTGTCAGAATTGCGCTTACAAGGCGGTACAACTGCCCCTGAAAGGGTAAAAAAATGTTTCCTATTTAAAAGTAAAAGACGTTCTTAATAATTTAATAATTATTTCCGTTCGTAAAAACCTTGACGTGAATTATGAGCACTTTTTCAAAACAATTTTTGCATTACATTTAAGTTTTCGCCAATACACTTTTAACATTGATTTATTGAATATAATTACAGTAAAAATAGTAAATCATCCAACAATTAAAAATTTTGAAACGATATTTCGTGTCGAATGATTGATGAATCAAATAATACTAATTAGTAAAAATGTTAAAATACTCATTAACGAAAATTAATGCAATTATGCCAGAGTAGAAGCAAAAAAATACAAATACGTTTACATTATTTTTCGAATGAAAATTTTCTGTTTAAATGAACTGTACTATGTTTATATGAAAGAAGGTATCAAAACAGACTTTTTTTTTTTAATCGGTCGCACAAAATGGCGGTACACTGCAGCGCCAAAAAAAGTCACGTTTTATAAAAGCCGCTCAGGGTCTTGCAGCACTGCTTGGGTAAAGGTCGTCCTAGAACATCTGTAAGACACACACAAAACATTAATCTATAAGACAACAGCTAGAGAAATACGCAAGGATAAATTTTGAAGAAATGGCTATAGCTATTGAAAAAATTACTCTGGTTTTCGTGCTAAAATTCGATCAAAGTTTGTTTACAATTTTTTAAGCCAATTTCAATTTATGCCAATAAAAAAAGGATTTTTTAAAAATTCTAATGTGGCTTAATAATATAACTTTACTGAATTTATCAATAACAACGAGCAATAAATTAATATTTCAATTCTAAGAACGGTATATAATATTATTGAGATTTTGACTTATTTGAAAGAATGGGTGAATTTCTATTGATCTGTTAATGATTCAAGCACGGAGCGTAAATAACTTCCTATTAAGGAAATGAGATGAACCATATGCCTCATATATTTCCGAACTCGACGTTCACCATATACAGTATATGTATATAGTCTCTTGGTTTTAATCGCGTCAGCATGATGGAAAATGCAGAATGTCATGAGGCTACCAAATGTTTTACTCGGTATCCCCACCAGGCTATTTCCTTTCTCTGACTTCCTCTCATGACGTATTACTATACTACATCTTGCCGAACAGATTCAAGTGTATGGAAGAACAGTGCGCCTCGTTCCGTCAGTTTGTCGCCGTACGCGTTTTCAAAAACGATGTTTGTTAAAGGCAGTAATTAACAACAACAAATGAAAGCAAAGTCGAAATTATGTACGGTTAATTGTGCAAGAGCCAGTTTTGTATTCGTGTTGACGCAGCGCCAAAAATAAACGCAGATTTGTTCATACGACGATTGCCGCATTCAATGAATCACTGTAAAAAGAGGCGTAAGTTTTTATTTTTAGAGATTTCGAATTAAAATCCATTATCCAAATACGCGCAATTGTCCAGTAATACATAATATAGCAGAGTGGCCATAGTTAACAATTTTCGAGAAAGTGTTTTTAAAGCGCAAAAATCCAATTCGCACACGACGTCGCAGACTTTGCCTGGTACTTTTTTTGGTTTCAAATCAACAATTAACAATAGTTGAAGATATGAATTTATTATACACGTCAATGTATTAACGTTAAACGCTCGATCGACGAGTACCAATTAAATCCATTAAATTTCTTAACCCATTAACCAATTCTCATCGTGGTCTGAATCAACAGGAATCTATTTCCGGTGCAAATCTTGTTTTGAAAAAACCAGGCGTTATTCAAACATACGCGCATTCTTCCAAAGTTAAAAGCGATCTATATTTTGATCGTGTCGTCACATTTACGAGAAACTCGATCCTAAAAGAATCCGAAACAAGGAGGGTGCATGGAAGATTCGACAAAAAAATACAAAAAAAACATTGATGCTAGAGTGAAACGTCCAAAAAAAAAAGTTGACAAAATCTTGTGCGTTCTGCATGCGTATCGTAGGCTCGTTTTCTTTCGAGATTTCTGTGTCATTTCCGGACCTTCGCGTTATTTTTGCTTCTACGTGGGCTACCTGGCGATCTGTACTGTTTCAGTATGGTCGCAGTAATCTCGTGTTGTAATAGGCGGACCCTGAATCACCATATAAGTTGAGTAGCGGCAGAACAGCCTGATCGAAGCCCACGTATAGCACGCTCGAGTTATATAGAATCTTGCTACATTCGCACATTCACGTTCAAGTGTCTCATTGCAGGATTGTCCTTTGATACACGTAATTGATATCGTCTCATATATATATATATATACGTATACGCAATTGCAATCATCAAACGTTTATGTATTTTTCATTCTTTTGTTTTCACAGTCAATTTTATGCTCGTAAAACTGCATATCAACTAATGCATATTTTTTTATTAATGAGATTAATCGAGTGCAATTGATTAATTCAATTTTTAAATACACATATATATGTATGTGTGTGTTTTCAATTTGCCCTTAAGGTCTTCTGAGGCCATCAGGTGGATCGCGATGATAATGTTTTTCGATGGCCAACCCAAAATTATCCGCTATATTTGAAATATCAATCGGATCATATTTTGATATAAGAATTTTTCGTACAAGTAGACTATGTTAGATGAATCATGCAATATTATTCATCATTTGTAAGTTACACGTATATAAACATCAAAAGTGCACCTCATTCATATAAGTCACATATTCATAAAAGTCATTTGTACGCGTAATGTATGTATAGCTAACTTTCACAAAAGTTGTGTATATAGTATATATACAGTATAGTATATATAGTATATAGTTCTCCAACGTTTATAATAAATATGATGTATTAAGCAATAAGAAACGACTTCGAGCCTTTGTGTTGTTATACACTTTCACCATTATTTCGAATAGAAAGTGATTTGTCAATTTACGAAGTAGTATACATTCATACGAATACATTCATGTATATATATATATATATGTATAAAAATACTGATCAAATGTCACTACCGTGAATGTGTTTCTATATACAGCATACTTCATTATTATCAATATTATCAGTTTTTTTTTTTTATTTTTGTAACATTTATTACCTAAAAGAGATATTTTATAAAAAATATATTTATTTGAATTCCTTTGAATTTTATTCAAATTCATTACTGAACTTATTACACTGTTGCCTTTAAAAAAAAATAATACTAAAATATTTTAAATGTATATTTAAGCGATTTAGAAATTGTCGAGATCGCTGTGAATGCGCCACCATTTTCATGCCATCAAAGGCGTCATTGTATTATATACGTATCTGGAAATTCGATTGACGTTTAATCTTTTTGATTATGCTACATTTTGTGTTAAGATTTTGATCTGAACTCACAATTCACGACAAAAACTATTAAATATCTGAATATATAAAAGGACAAAGCCAATGTTAAATAGTTGGACGGATTTTTGTTCCCCAGCGTCTGTAATGGGAGCGAGAAAGAGGAAGAAAGTATGTTTATTTTTCTTCTGTTCTCAAGTCCCCTTTTCTCTCTATATGCCCGGGAGTTTTAGGTTCGCCTATTTGTAAAAATTATATTTCTATGCGGCATTTTGTTTATTTAAAGACTAAATTTAGTGTCGTGGCAATATTATAAAAATAAATAAAATAGGATTTAATAAAATAAAAAGTATGTAATTACAATTTACTTATTCAATTTTTATGAATATAGAAATTATTCATCACCAAGCTTGAAAAGTGAAGAAAGACGAAATTAACTAAAAATTCTTTTTGTGACTAAGTTTCTGATAGTTATTTCTAGGGTGAGATAAGTCTCCCAAGCTTATGCGTCATTCTTCCTCCGAGAGTTGATAACGAGAATATATGAAAAAAAAAAACAATCATTGATGTAAATTAAAAATTAAATTTTTTTTTATTTAATTTATGCCTTTAAAAAATCTATACACTATCACATATAATAATCTACATATATTACAGTTAAGTCAACCACTACGGTAAATTAATTTTTTAATTTTTCTTTCTTTGCTTTTTATAGGAAAGGATTGACAATCATCTGGCATTCGTCAGTGACATAGAAGACTTGCAAATTGCAAAAGAAATTTTGGAGAAATCAGCATTCCAAAAGTCCCGGTGGGCGAAGGCATTACCCCTCGTGACGGCATCTACGTAAACGAACAAAAATATTAAGTACTGGATCCAGTAGATCATTTGATCAACAGTATTGTCGATGTAACCTTTCCTTCCACTTATTACTCCTAGCACCATTATTTAATTGCATACTTTTTAATAACGAAAGTAATCGATGCTATTTTAATTCAATAGTTTTCAAAAGTATTAATCGCAACCGCGTTTGTGGAGCATCTAGACAGACGAGCTAGATTCGTTTATTGGAAAGTCTCATTAGCATTGCAGAACCTCTTCGCAAACATGAAGACGCCTACTGTTTCCCTGCGGATCTCTATCCCTGAAAAGAATACAACGAAAATGATGCAATTCGAGCCAAACACGTCCATACATGACGTGAGTCTAATTGTCAGGGAAAAATTGGCCGATGTTAGTAATATGGGGCATCCCGATGAATATGGAATATTTTTGGCCGACGATGACAGCAACCCGGAAACCAAGAAGGGACTTTGGTTGGAATCGGGCAGAACTGTGGATTACTATAAACTGAGAAACAGCGACTTGCTAGAATACCGACGGAAGTTGCGAACTTTACGAGTAAGCATGTTGGACGGAACGTTGAAGACCCTTCTAGTAGACGATAGTCAGCCAGTGGCGAATTTGATGGTGATGATATGCGCAAAGATCGGAATCACAAACCATGACGAGTATTCGCTCGTACGTGATAGCGTCGAGGACGAGATAGATAATCAGAAATCAGCGAATTTCGGCACCCTCACGCTTAAAAGGCGAAAGGAAGAGAAGGGGGAGCGAGATGCAAAAATGGATCAATTGAGAAAAAAATTGAAGACGGATGATGAAGTGAATTGGATAGACCCGACCAAGACGCTCCGAGAGCAGGGAGTCGGTGAGTCCGAAGCAGTTTTATTGCGAAGAAAATACTTCTTTTCTGACCAAAACATCGACAGTCGAGACCCCGTGCAGCTCTCGCTCCTTTATGTTCAAGCGAGGGATGCTATTCTTGATGGCACCCACCCGATCACCGAAGGTAAAGCTTGCGCTTTTGCCGGAATCCAATGTCAGATACAGTTCGGCGACTACAGAGAGGACAGGCACAACGTCAAATACATGGACTTGAGAGAATTTCTGCCCCAATCTTATCAGAAGATTAAAGGCATCGAAAAGAAGATATTCAATGAGCATAAGAAACATTTTGGTCTGTCCGAGTCGGATGCGAAAGTTTTGTACACAAAGACCGCGAGGTCGCTCAGCACCTACGGCGTAACATTTTATCTCGTGAAGGAGAAAGTCAAGGGGAAGAATAAATTAGTGCCTCGTCTTTTGGGAGTTACAAAAGATTCCGTCCTGCGTCTTGATGAAAAAACAAAAGAAATCCTGAAAACCTGGCCTTTGACTACGGTTCGTCGCTGGGGAGCGTCGCCCAATACCTTTACCCTTGACTTTGGTGATTATTCAGACCAGTTCTATAGCGTGCAAACGACCGAAGCTGAGCAAATTTCGCAACTCATCGCTGGATACATAGACATCTACCTGAAAAAGCAGAAGGCCAAGGATCACTTCGGAATCGAAGGACAAGACGGCCTGACAATGGTCGAAGACAATGTCGCGCCGTCAAAAGCAACGTATTTACAAAACGACATTGGCGGCGCGGATCAGATGCACGCAGAAGAGGTATCTGTTGCTATTCCCGCAGTGATGCGCGCAGGTGAAGATCAACCTTATGAAAGTAAATACATGATGAGTGCACAGTATACGGCTACGGTTAGCGAGCCTGTAAATATAATATACGTTCCCGAAACGACAGAAACGAAATTTTCTATCTTGGACGAGTCGCACCATACTCTAAGTTCGACGATCACGACTTGCCATGACATTATTCAGACTGCAGAGTCGGACTTATCCACGAGGGTCCAATTGCCCGAGTTAGGGTCTGACACCGCTTCTTTGAAGTGGATCGAGAAAACGATAGACACGCACAAACAAAATGTCGGTTCCCACATTGCCGCCATGAACGCAGCGACCGCTGAAGTGGTCACATTAATGTCCGAACCTTACGAGCGTATCGATCATTCCGCGGTAGATTCTGCTATTACGACTATTGCCACGAATCTACCAGAAATGACGAAAGGAGTTCGAATGATAGCTGCTCTTGCGGAAGATGACACCAGTGGCGAACGACTGCTAGATGCAGCTAGAAAACTGTGTACCGCATTTTCCGACCTACTCAAAGCAACTGATCCTGAAACGAAAGAGCCCAGGCAAAATTTCTTTACAGCTGTGTCGCGAGTGGGCAAAGCCTCGCATCAGGTGATGACAAATATAAAAGAGGAAGACGAATCCTATCGAGAAATTCGGCACACTTTACTTACGTTAGCGAAAGGAGTCGCCAACACCACAGCAGCGCTAGTGATGAAAGCGAAGAACATCTCGAAGCACATGAACGATTCAGCCAGTCAGAGCAAAATTTTATCTTTGGCAGCCCATTGCGCCCTGACCACGTCTCAGTTGGTAGCCTGTGCGAAAGTGGTCGCTCCCACTTTACAATCACCAGCTTGTCAGTCTCAACTGACCAATGCAGTGCACGAAGTCACTAGGTCTGTCGCAAATCTTGTTCAAATGTACAACGAAGCGTGCGGGGACGAACACACTTTACAAGATCTGAGCACGGCTGCGAAAGAAGTGGTTAAAACTCTAAATGACCTTTTGCAACATATGTTCACTTCCATCGGTAAAATGCGGGCCAAAGAAACCGTTCAAGAAGACACGATGGAAAAGAGATTATTGTCAACCGATCTCTTTTCGAGCGAGTCTACGAAAAGGATAATTCGCCATAGAGTCGAGCCAACTCCGGAACAAATTATTCAAAACATTAAAAACGGCGCAGAATTTCACACGGATTCGCGTCAATATGACAGATTGCTCGCAGCTACCAAAACGCTTGCCGATGCCACTGTAAAATTGATGGAAACAATCCAAGAACGCAACAGCAAGCCTTACGATTTATTGTACAAATTCAACTCGTTCAGACTGCCGCAGGTTTGATGACCTACGACAATAGCGTCGTTACTGCTTACATCTTACATTAATCGATACTTTAGAAACATATTACGACAACTATGTTTCTATTGAATATATCAATAGTATCTATGGGCGATGCACATTATACTTAATATAACAAAACGTTAAACTATCTTCAGTGGCTCGACACATTCCGCAACTCGCCAAGTTCAACTGGTTAGATAATTTTACAAAAATGTCATACCAACAACTCAAGTCTCCACAAAAACAATTTACATATAGCGAGTAAAACATGGAATCGGAAACAATGTTTTGAAGGGTTTGTGATTGAACGGACTAAACAAATACTACTCAACTCATTATGGTATACCTTGATAAAATGCTCTTAATGTATGAGAAACGGCAAAGTTGAAACCTTTGCCAGAGAAGGTGGCTCGGCAGCATTGAAATTCACATTATAGATAGAAACCCAACGTATTCCAGGATGACTTAGATGTTGGTACTACAAAATGAAAGTGTACCTGGATTCTGCCACCTGAAGAAAATGCCGACTTTCGACTAACCAGTAGAACGTTGTCCTTTTGTTGTAGTTTTGTTGTTGAATTACATTGTCGATAAATTTTCTGCCGTTATTTCCACGTATGAAACAATACATATATATATATATATTTTTTTTTTTTAACATTATCAAGAATATGTCTTGATCTGAAGGTGTACAACGAGATAAAATTTCGAATACCATCTTCGTTAATTAAGGAGGTTTTCTAATTGAAAATGTACTCTTCTCCCAAATAGCATAAGTACGTCTATTGAATATAATTGACGTACGGTGGGACGAAATTTTTTTTTAAATAAAATTTGTCAGAGAGTCGAGCCTTCATGGACGTTCCATGGACATCCGGTGCTAATTGGGCCAAGTTCTTATAGCTGGACAGGGAAACGTTCAGGAAAGTTTCGGGGTCGCCTGATGATAAACTCGATGGCTAAAAGAAGAAAAAATGTCTAGTATATTTTGAAGAAATGATTTTGTTATCGTTGGCCTGGTAATAGGACCGGTAATAAGAGTAGCACTGATAAAGAAACTGTTTACCGTTGCAATGTCTTAGAAATTCGTTTCCTCGAAAGTGGGAAGAGTTAATTTCCATGCTCATATTAGCCAGCTAATTTATCGTTAGATTGCAATAAACAGCCGTTTATCTCATTAAAGTTGTAACCTTACAGGATCTAACAAATTCTTGTTTTACTATTGGCATATCGATATTCCTGCAGTCTTTAGTAAAATTGCAGAAGTGAATGTTAGACTTATTGACTCGCCTAGAACCGAATTATTTTTCGAGGCTTCCGGTGATGATCGTTTAGATTGATATAAACAAGCCAAGTCGATTTCAGGAATAAATCGATCAGAGTAGACGATGAGGGCGTTTCTAAATTAAATGGAAACTGCCTTATCTTCCTGAAATGCTGTACAGATCTATATCAAAACCGAGAACAATACTTTATTGTAAAGCGTAAAAAAACTTGAGAATAAATACTTAGCATTTATGACATTTTTGCAATAATAGTTGACTTGTACCCATTATCTTGTTATATCATTCACGTCCAATCCTATTTCTATCCTGCCTGTCCTAATTGTCTGTCCTATTTCTATCGACGATACATTGACAAGATGTGCTACACGATTGGTCGTTTTTCAAGGATGCAACTTTGCTATTAAAGACTTCAAGTATTAATCATTCTACTGGTTTCAAAGTATTTTTGCAATATAACCGAGAGATCTTCATCGAAAGATTGGAACGAGCTTCGCTAGGTGCCAATATGTATTTCGTCACGTCCTGAAGAGAAGTACGTCAGAACTAAACGCAGTTTTGGTCGCAATTGAAAACATTAATCAATCTTTTCCAAAGTTGTCGATTTGGGCATAATAACGAATTAAAACAGAACTGAAGATAAAAGATAAAATTAGCACCGTAACTGTACTCTAGAATATTTAAAACGAACGAAATCGATAATAAGATGTCAAAAATAATACGACGAATGAAGCTACAACCGAACTGAAATTGAAATATGCTGGACATGTATAATTTGGAGTAAAATTTACTTTCTTCCTGCTGTCGCATATTTCGTATAACTTCGGTACGATTGAGATGAAGAACTCCGATTCTTCATTGTCAGAAAAAGAGGGGCATACAATTTTAGACGAATCCCCTGATATTGCTGTCGTAAAAATGCCCACGTAACGATCTAACACAAAACAGCTAACTCTCTAGCTGTGCATCTAGTCATCAAACCTTGTAAATATTATAAAATGTTAAACGAGTTATGCGGAAAATGGGCAATTATATCTAAACGTATCACGGTGGAAAATGCCTAATCGCAATCATAACGAGGAATGAAGATATATTATTCCAATAGTAACGGCAATTCCATGGATTGGAATTTACATGACGTTGCTGAAATCGAATGCTGAAGGGAGGATATATGTTTCAAATACAGTAGAAGAAACCCTGGATGGAATTCAAGGCCTGGAAGATTTTCGGATTGCACTTGAACTTAAAAGCAAAGAAGATGAGGTCTTTTTGTAAGTATCCATACATTGGATTTATTCTGCTCGTATTTACACAAGTTACATAAAAAAGGACCGAAAGTTTTTGAAATAAAGTTAAACTTATTTTTTTCAATTTTTATCCTTTCTTTTGAAAAAATATTTTGTGAAATACGGGTTTAAAGTTTTTTCGTTACATTCATCAAAACTTTTTGAAAAATTTAGTATTATGACTTACATTTTAGAACTTGAAATTTTCAAAAACAATTTAAGAAGTAGTTTTTTAAGGTGTAAGCGATAAGAATTGTATTAAAAAAATAACAGGAAAACTTGAAGACAAAGTAGACTTTAAGAAATCCATAAAAAGTATAAAAAGTTGGTCATTTTTCATGAAAATTGTTCATGAAAATATGAAATGTTAAAATTTATAATAATAACAAATAATAGATAGAAGTTGAAAGAAGTGAGAAGGATTAAACGAGGAGAAAAGTTGATAAGAACTGCCAAAATTGGAATGAGTGACAAAAGTCAATAAGAAATGACAAACATTTCCAGTTTTAAGAGTTCGTCAAACATTTTAGGAAGTTTTAAATTTCATTAACAATTTCAATATTGTTTTTATTAACTTTTTTATGTTCATCTGTTTGTCACTTCCATGTCTTCCTTGACGCTAAATAATACATTTTAAAAATGTTCATTATATGAAAATTTGTTAGTTTTATTTTTCATTTTAAATATTTATCCTATATACTTTAAAAAAAAAAAGTTGTGTAACTTATACCCTTGAAACTTTTGACATTTCAGATTATCAGCGAAATCTCTCTACGCATGCAACATCTCTATGAAAAGCTCCGTAGGAAATGGATCGCTGGGAATATGAAAGAATTTCATATTTCTGAATTTCATGAAATTCAGAATTTAAATGACCGTTTTATTGTTGATGAATTATACATGTATGTTAAGTCAATATGGGAGTTCTATAACTGAATTGAATGTTCACGTCGAATTTCATAGCGTTACAATAATGCACATGTATATTTTTTATTTCTATATATGCAACTTATGTATGTAAATAAAAACATCTTAAAAATACAAATATATTTTGAAACGTGAAAAGACAAAAATGACGTATATATTAAGATTTGTATGTGAAGACTGCGTATAATCTAAGAGATTATTATATTATTCACGTATAGTATATAAAAAATTATATGCAAAAAACGTATGTTAAGAATGTTTTCGTAGAAACCTAGAAACTTTTCATTTAAATAGAATTTTATTTTTTACTTTAACCTAATAAATATATTTTTGTACAATTTTAATCTAATCTCTATTACAATTTAATTAAATCGTGTTTAATAAGCATTGAAAATTACTCTCACATGTCATATTAAGTTGTACTATATTATACAAGCTAAAATATAGACAAGAATGGAAAAAAAAATATGTTTCTAATTTCATTTTATATGTCGTTGCAAATATATAACAATAACAAAAAAAATGTTCGTCATATTTTAATGACAAAAGAGATAGCAATTAACAAAATTCTTATCTGTAAAAGAAAGGAACAATTTGAAATCCCTATAAAAAATTTTCAAAATATTAAAAGTAAAAATTCAAAAACGCATTTTATTGCAACACTACTGCGGTGTACACAAATTACAATATAATTAACATAATTTAACATAAATTATTATAATTGCTATTTCCTATAAAAAATTGCACGTTTAATTATTTACAACAATTACGACAATTTATATGTGAACACAAGTATAATTCACATTTAAAATGTAACGCGAATGCTTCGGTATGTTATTAAAAAGGTATACGTTACATAGATCTGCGAGAAGAGATTACGTATACAATGAAGTGATGTCAGTTACTATTCACAGAACCGAGACTAACATATTTTTACTGATTGTCACATCTTTGCTTCGACTAGTAAGTATATATATTTATGCTTTTCTACAATTCTCCATACAATTCTCATTTCATTGATATTAAAATATATTACCCAATCAACCACCACAGAAGTTATATGTCACAGTTATGTAACAGTTATTTCTCTGTCCCTATTTGTAGTGGGTATCATAGACAATAGAATAATTGAGTAGGGGCTGTTATCACATGTATCATCTATAATTCTGCACTTATGCTGTTATAATAATGAATTTCTCGCCCTTTTCCTTTTAATGTAACTCTTACGAAACGTTATTGTTTTTTACATTTTATAGCCGAAATTATTAACTTTTCCATGTTTGTAATTACACGTACGTATTAGTCAAAAGTAATAGTATATGTACAGTAAAAAGGAACAAGTTCTGTCTTCTTCTTTTTTAACAATGGAATAATTTTGAATTTAGAGGACAAAAAACGATCGTATAACGCCCACATCGTCAAGAATTAAGAAAATCCTAAGACTTTATTGTTTGATATTTATTGTTTTGTTTTGTCATCTGAAAGAAAACCGGTAAAAATATGTAGTGTCTGTACGTATTATTATTCTCCTTTCTTGAATGCTGTTTCAAACGAGAAATTGAAACTGATACTATACTGCCCGCGGTATAAAAATAGAGTCAAGTATATAACTGCGACGTAAAACCTACATTTCTCAGTGTTAATTTCATATACACGTCGTTTCAATTCTAGCACAAATGTGCGTATTAATAATACATATTTAGTTCATGTAGGATTTTTTCGAAACCGTATAGAAAATTATTCTTAAAAATTTTACCATACCAGACATGCCATATGCTGAAGACAAACTTTCATATTGTAGAAAACATTTTTTATAATAACAGTTTACTGTATATTGTTTTTACCGTACTCAAAGTCACATTTCTAATGTAGTCATTATTTTTACCATAAACAATTATATGGCAATTTTTCTCATGACGAAAGTTTATTTTCTTATTCTAATGCCGCATGGTAATGTGTTAATAAATTTCCAAGATAGTTTTTCTTCATTGTAAAATAAATGAAATACACTTTATTTTCATTATATACATCTGCTACTTACCTTCTATCTCCGAACTGCTGACAGAGTCATTGGAGGAGAGTGTACGTTAATAATTTTAGTCTAAAAATGAGCAAAACATTATTTCTGTAGGATTATTATTACCAGAGACATCGTTACTTGAACATTGCGCTTAGATGGCCCCTGGATTATACGAGTAACCATAAAATTAACGGGCCTTCTTTTTTTATATTATTTGAAAATATATAATTTGTCTATAAATCTTTATTTGCCCAGGTTCCATCACCCCAAACAATCTTCGTAATTTCAAGAAGAACTAAAAAAAAAAAAGAATTGAAAAGAAAAATCGAGAAGGGCGGCCGATATGTCATATATGATATGTTTAATTTAGAATGTTGTAAATAAGGCCAAAATTTAAAAAATTGTATTTTTCAAAAATCCGTAAGTTTCTTAAAACATTTTTCTGCGAGCAATTTCGAATAAAAAACATTCGAATAAATGTACAATTCTCTTTTTACCAAAAACTACCAGAAAAAGAATCGGCAGTCAAATTGGTGACGGTGAGACATTCTGAGCGAATTGACGTGAAATGTCCTACATTTATATATTACCAAAAGTAAACATAATGCTGCGGGTACATATATATATATATATACACCCACATATATATGTAAATATTTAAATATACCCGCAGCATATTATGACGCAGTTTTAAATATATCGTATGGTTACATTTTTCGTATGCATATGACATAATTATATATGCACTTTGATGAAAAAGCTTTTTTTTCTTTTTTTTTTTTGTTGTTTGCTATTATTGCGTTATTGTAAAGTACTTTACATTATTAAATATGAAGAAAAATTGCGCCATACGAAATAACAACATATTATTAAGTATTTACTAACAATTCAATACCTTAATTATTGCTAGAAAAAGAGTCGTTTGCATTTGAATCCAAAAGTAGTTTACGCAATGAGCATAGAATTGCCTGGGGTCCCCTGAAATACGGCAACCATAGATAAGCCAATGCACGTTTGTAGCCTATATAGTTTTCAAAAATCGAACTGCAACGCACAATTGTTCAGGAATATCAAATTCAACAAAAGCATATGAAATTTTACAGATTGGAAAATTGATTTTCTGGACAATTACTGCTCGATAATTGCAGAAAATTTGTATTTTGTATGTGTATATTTGACTATATTCATTGGGTAATTATTCGATACAGCCATATTATATAAAGTATTTATTCTAACGATAAATTATATATCTATCTATATACATATATATATATAATCGTGGATTACCGATGGGTAGACTTCCCCTGACAGTAGGCAACCCTACCAAACCTTAATTCCGTTTCACACATTTATTTCTTTGGTCGACCTTCTTAATATTTTCGATTGTAGTTGTATGTTGGCTCAACTTATTCATCTACAAGTTCTTATGAGATGGGTCCATTAAAATGGTAGGGGGGTAAACTTTATCAATTTAGTAACAAGATTCAAAACTTTTTCAATGTAGTACCCACACAACACAATCCGTCCGGGATGACCTGAGGAGCTCCCGAGAAGCTCCTCAGGTAAAAAAAAACGGACATTTGGACGTCCTCAGGAGCTCCTCAGGTCATCACGGGACGAATTATGTTGTGTGGGTAACGAAACAAATTGATTAATGGCTCAAAATATGCGGCAACAAATAACGAATCTAAGAAATTTTGTTATTAATTAGAAGTCGAGATATTCACAATTTTCAACAACATAATATACTATATAAACTTTTAAAAAGTATATCTTGCTTAAAGTTCAAAAATAAGTAAAAAACGGTCACTGTACAAGGTTAAAAAAACCAAAAAAAAAAAAAAAAAAAATATATAATTTTCGGCCTGGATCTAGGCCCTCTTCAGAAAAATCTATCTGATAGATTTTATTACATTTTGTATATTTTATTAT
>JAPYZR010002388.1:0-17068 GCA_030522945.1 Trichopria nigra
TATCGAAAGCCTGTGATATATCTAAGAATACCGCATTGCAATATTTCTGTTCTTCTATGGAATTTCTTGCTGCGGATGCTATTCGGTTTACCTGTTCTAAAGTTTTAAGTAATATTAAAATAACTAAGCCATAACCAACTCGTATATTTTGAATTTATTTAATCAAAATATATACATGTTAAAAGCTATATACATACATGTTAAAAGCTGACGAGAATTTACCATAATAAACTATACAAATAATAATGAAGTAATTTAAATTATTAAAACTATCCAATTAATCATAGAAAACATTTACAATGATGTACAAAAGTAAAAATTGGCTCATTTATATTATCATCGAATCTGAATGAAGGAATAAAATGATTCTGTATATCAATAATATTTATTCCTGGGAAAATTGTGCGATTTCACCCGACATCGTCGACCAAATCGCGATGTTATTTCGCGGATGGTCACCAAAATGCCACACGAATAACCAACCGCAAATTTCCTCTCTATTGAGCTTCCGAAAGCTCGATATCGTCGTAGATCCCAATGGGAGAATCTTCAGTGCGACGCACTTTTCGAACGGAACTGGACTGCCTTTCAGCAAGTAGAAAAAGCCTCGGGGAATTTTCTTATTATAACCCTTTACTGCAAGTGGCTAATACGATGACGAGGAGCATGATCGAATCAGACATAAACTACTTCAATTGCACTTTGTTAGAATCCGCCGTTACAAAAAATGCTGGTGTCTGGAAAATTCCGCAAGTAAGCATCGTTTTCGAAAGATGCCTGTCTGGAAAACGTTCAGTTTTTACGACTCATTTTTATATTCGAACTTTCCTAAAACGCTGAAAGGTTTAATTGTCCTTTTTCAAGAGTGTTTTTGAAGACGATGAAGAAATATTTGACGAGAAAAATAGATGCACTCTTTTCCATCTGTTCATTACTACTTCCATAAAATCCTTCCATTATTGTGCAGGAACCCATAAACTTCAATTGTTTATTGTTTCACTTTCCAAGTATTTGCCCTCTGTTAAATTGACGTAAAATTACTGCAACTTCTGCTTTAAAGTGATACTTAAACTACTACAATGACGAACCAAATTCGAGTGGTAGCACTTACAATCGGCGCGCTATCGCCCTTTATTTCACGTCGCCGATCGCGTTTCTCAAAATGTTCAATTAAGCTTTATTGTGATTCTTGGCAACGGGTCGTTGACTATTCATCAAGCTGCTGCATTAATGCAGTCGGCGCAGCCTATCTCGAAATTCTCCATTGATATATTCGTGCTCTATTGCTGCGTTGGTGATACGTGTAACTTTTGGGTGTTCGATTCGATCTTTGGTTTATTACCATTGATTTTCCATATCGTATATTAAGCAGACCCCAAGTACCTACAACTTGCAACAGGGTAAACCTCGTGTCTCGACGTAAATCCCACTAAAGGCAATGTATGCCAACGTAGAATGTACTGTTATTCGTGCAGGAACTACGTCAATGACAAATGAACCGAAATCTATCAAATGTAACCGTAAAATTTGTGTTTCTAGATAACATTTTAGAAAGTCCGTTAGAGAAGAAACGTTCCAGAATCAATAAAATCAACATTTTAGTCACGTTTAAAGTATTTCAACTATATATAGAATAACTATAATTTGGTATATACTATATGACACATCCAGAAATGTATTGTACAAACAAATGATAAAACACTCAGTCAAATTAATCCGAAATACACAAATTCAAAGCATAACAGTGACATGGGAGTGTCATCAAAAGTTGTTGTAAATCCTTACGTGCACGTCAAGTGCTATACATATGATGCGATTCGAGTTTTGCGCCCCACGATGCTCCACTTCGTGACGTCATGGAACTAAGAAGCATCCGCCCTTAAAGATCCTTGAACCTGTCTGTGTGTAAAGTTTATCAATGGTTGATATTCCCTGTATATCTATAAAACTTATATCTATATATAGGCCGGTCATTACTGCAGTAAGTTCGTCGAAAACTTGGCATTCATTTGCATATTATTCATGCATTTGATATGAAAACTTAAGCAATTGAAATGAAAATAATTTCAGCTCTCTTGAACCAATCGTTTTTAATTCATATTTTTCTTTTTGTGGGATTAAGTATGGATATAACTGTTCTATACCTTAGACCCCCCTTAATATTGTTTTTTGGCTGAAGTTGGATTTTTCTCTAATCCCTCTTTATCGACGAAAATGCACGTAAACATTATTGATAATTATGAAACAAAACATTATACTGTAAAAGTATAATATCTGAGCCGAAAGTCAATGCAATTTAGTTAATAACTATATATTTTTTCTTCTCGTTCATTTTATTTCTTCGGCCTTGGTAACATGATATGAAAACTTGTACAGAGCTCACTTTGCTGAGAAACATTTCATTATTTACATGGTCGAATGATCACGCTATAGTGTACGAAATGAAACAATATTTCGGTACATTTAATACCACCATTTTGATTAGTGAATATTGGTGAGACGGTCAGTAAACAAGAACATTATTAATTAACGTTTCGATCAATATGGTCGCCCTCTGCACGAATTTTCTATAATAAAGTGTTTTGTTTAAATGACCGACTTACCAATACTCACTTAACAAAATATTAAATTTTTAAGGCCAACAAATTAAATATGCCTGATCATAATAATTAACATAATAATTTAATAACATTGGATTTTTTTTTTATGTATTTTGGCCCGCTAAAGTCGATATTTCACTTGAAAAAATTTTTTATGCATTGGTTTTCGAGATATGAATTTTTGATTTTTTTTCATTTTTTTCAGAAATAATTTCACATTTTAATTAGTTCTTTTCAGGGGCAAGTTCCCTTCTTCGTCTTCAAATTAATCACATAGCCACTTATGTCAACTGTTAGATCTTATCATATATATATATATATGCGCGCGCGTGTGTGTATGTGTGTGTGTATGTGTAATACTTGTGATAAATATTTTTATTTTTCCTTTTTTGGCATTTTTTTTTCATTTTTGGCTATTGTTATTGATAACGTATATAGGTTTATATCAAGTATACTTCTGGTTTTTTCTACTTGTTGGTTCTACTTAATTTTTTTCCATTTTTGTATTGTAAACCTAAATGATTTATGTCACTTTTAACGAATATAGTATATATATATAGATCGATAATGATTTCTGTTTATAACAACAAACCTTGTTAAACCAAACTCTTACTTGAAGATATATACTATAGATTTCCTAAGCCAATCTTTCAACATACTTAATATAACGTGAATGGAAAAAAAACATAATTAGAAAAGAACAAACACACATATATATATTTATAATTTTTTAATGTCTTTTAATAAATTTCTGGCATTCATATTCCTACTTGAAAAATAAACATCACCGACCAAAGTAAATATGAAAATTACTCATATTACGTACAACCCTAAACAGTAACGCAATAAAAGAAAATTCTCTACAGATTCCAATTCCGTACTGGTTTGTATGCATAATTTTTCCACTATATTCTCTGTTTTGACTTCAGGATCGAATTTTAAACCCGCCTCAATTGCGAGATAAAATATATAGAACCATCAGTTTACGAGATCTATTATAAGTCCGTGCAGCATTTGTTTGCTATCGTGTTATATCTTCACGAGTAGTCGATTCCTCTTTATTGTATATTGTACGATGGCGCCGGATATTTTTGGCCACATAATCGACGCCGATATACCGAAGGGAACCTACACTACCGAAAATATCTTGTCTCCCTTTCAATGTAAGTACAGACCCGTGTGCATCCGTGGCCTGTTCCTCGTCGCTCAATGCTTTCGTGTTGATAAGAGATTAATCGCTGAGCGTGTCTGCTTTTTTATTGATTCATTCAGTGTAATTTTCAGAAAAAATAATTAGGATTAAATCAAATCCAAGATAGTGTAAATCGAGACTGTCTTGATCCTAGAAAGTCTGAATAGATATCTGTTGTAGTAGAGTCAGTAATTTGAAAGATCTAAGTAATTTCCAATTATGATAATGAAATATTACATATATATATATATATATATATATATATATATATATAATTCTTCAAATCAAATATTTGAACAATATATTATGTTTGGGCGGATACAAGCAAAGAAAATGGTTTGGAAAATTTCTTTTGATGAATACTACAAAATACAAAAAAGAAAGTAACTGTACAGTAGGGCAGATTTCTCAACGTTCACCCGTTTTCACCACCACCTCGCCTTCATCGATCTATTCTCTTTCACTTGCAGAAGTTTCTGCCTGTTTCTCCATTTTAAATTCTTCCGAAATTCTGTTGAATTCGCTTTTACGCAATCACCACGATGAAGGTAAATGGAAAAGCGAATTTAAATGTTAAGGCTGAACGACGAATTTCGAAAAGCGCAGAATTGAATTTGAAATGTGCGGCTGCAAATATATACAGGGAAGTGCAATAAGAGAATTATTACATAAGGGATTATTGCAATCCTTGATCAAAACACTCAATTACGAGTGAACATTCAAATGAGTCTCTATAGAGGCGGTTTCCTCGTTTTTTCGTACAATTCTGCATTTACTGCCTCACGAATCTACATGAAGTACATTGACGTCTACCATTGTGCACTCAGTTTTTCCGTATGATGGGTTTCATACATTTTAACGGATAATCTGAAGATATCACCTGTGACACTGACGGAAGAATGTCGGTGTTAGCAAAGAAAAATATAACATTATGAACATGGACCAAAAACAAAAACTTGAAAATAAAAGTGCAATTTTGGAAAACAATGACGATAAAATCATCAACAATGACATTAGGTAAATGGATGATACGTTGGTGAGAGTTAAGGTGCGATAAAAAGTGCAGTAAAAGGTGGAAAGTTAGGAACAATGTACATGTGTGGATATAGACATAGAAAATTTTTCATCAGCATCCTCCCATGCATGGTACGAGTTTAGTCTGTCGAATGCGTCCTTTTTCTCTCGCAAACCCCAACTTTTTGCCTGAATGACGAAAAAGCTGCCCCCTGCAGGAAATTACTGTTTGAGAAATCGCCACACGTTTTATGCGCTACGTGCTTATCGCGACCGCTGTAGTATTCGAACTAGGCATGGTCCAACACGATCGATTTCTGCGTATTTACACATCGCTCTCACTTACCCATAGGAGAGAGCGAGATGCACAATCACGATCTCGGTGACGGCCTGCCAACATAAAAAAGAAACATCTTTTTTCGTGTATACATTTGTCTTTGTCTTTCTTTGTCGAATTGTCTAACGTTAAATGTTAACTAAACCTGATATTTTCTAAATTCTCGTCATATATATTTCATTTTCTTTTAATTTAATGCATAAATTATGAACAAGTACCGTATGAATGAATATCATTATGCATTTTACAAATCTGAATTGCACAAAGTGCATTAAAAGAACGCCTGTAATTGCATCGAGGCTGAAGATAACGTTCCCCGAGGCAACGATTTCAGATGACCCCATAGTAATTATGCTCTCCTTCGAATTCTTAGTGGCTTTAAAACTGAAACTATGGAAATATAAAGGAGTTTTGCCGACGAAATGAGGTCCGGGGACGATCGTCGCGAAATGACACAATCGCACCTAGATCTAATTATCGCTGATCGTTAACTGGAACGATCCTCGTATAGCAATGCCGATATAAGGGGTAAGGAAATCCCAAAATCCTTCGTCTGCTTAAATGAGAAGTTTTTGATTCTTGAAATGGCGTGGTGAAACTGGTCCAATTTACGATTGAGTTCGTAATTATATTTGTAAAATGTTAATCGATTCGTGACCAACGCATGTGACGAAAAGATCTTCAGAAATCGGCATAAGGTATGGCCTTAGATATGTCCTGATAAATCAAATACCGAGTGAATCACGGACATCCTCTTGTAAATCATTTAACTATCCTCACATCCATTGTAACGATTTTCATTAAATGTACCGTTTAAATTAAATTTCCTATCTGTATATAGTGGTTAAAACTAGAAATGTTCCATGTAAACTGCTGCTAATTTTTTACTTATATGTCTTTTTTTATTGTTTTGTATTGTATTTTTCTGAAGGTGTTTATTAAAAGTTGTTTAATTACGAGATAATGAAATCGCATTAAGGACCACTAATAAAGATTTTTGGTAACAAGGGCACAAAATCCAATTTTTCGTAATGCGAACGTAATTTTTTGGAATCAATACTTGATTTAAATGATTCCAAACTTATTGTATTGATTCATTATTTATATATTTTCATTTCCAACAATTATATCTTCATAATAATTGTAATAATGATGGCCAATCATCTCTTGGAGCATATAATCGATGCGTATGTCAGCGGTAGACGTGGGCAATCTCTCTTATACCTGAATGGATCTCGGTGATTCGGCGAATCGGAATCCGTGCATCGAGACTCCTTGAACGTCCTGGAGTGGCGATTGCTGATATTGGATGGAAGATTCGACGGAATATGTTTGCTGCCGAAGTGTAAGCGGTTTCAATCGATCGAAACAATTCCAATCTCACATGCGCACGAATACACATTCAGGCTATAACGCGCCGCTCCTGGTCCGACGGCTTTGACAGGCGCATTGTTTTTTTTTTTACACATTATTTTTCTTTGTTTCATCCCCTCCTAAATGGGGAAATGCACGTGTATAGTCGCGAGGCATCGACTTTTTCTTAGTTAGGGGTTAGATAAATCTCGCGACAATCTTGGATTTTGTGATCCTTTGTAAGTGACTCTTCATCGTAGCTTTGGTAGATTACGGCGAGGATCATCACATTCGGTATAATTTATTTTTTTTTTTTAATTCATAGTACTCTGTTAACACTTTAGAAGAAAAAATTAGAGTCTTCATTTCTAATGTAAAATATTGTGCTCTTTACACAAATTTCTCTGTACGCAGTCAGCTATTACCAGCTAATATTGTAAAGAAATAGTTTATTCTAACTCTATATATCTATACGTACAGAAAATTTCATTCGTAAATCAATATTATGCAAATATATTTATGTACACGTATGCCGAATTACCTCGTAACATAAAGCTTTAAATAACCCCGAAATTCATAAAGAAAGTGAAAATGTGCCGTAAGACGGAAGTTCCTTCTCGGATATTAAATTCACCTCTGATGCTTTCATTTTTCCCGCATATTTTCCCCTCTTTTAAAGAGACATCGGGGCATTATCATATAGTCGTAAAGGACACGTATATTGCCGAGACAAGACTTTTATAGTACCCGCGGGCAATGATCGCTGCAATCCATCTTCGCGTTTACGTCCCGTCCTTTTTTCTGTATAGCTATATACGCCTCTTATTCTGTCCCTTTAATTAACTTTTCACCTGTCTTTACACGATTTTTGCTCGATATAATATCGAACCTCCACTTAACGAATCTGCAGCTTTTTTCCTACGATTAAATATATGCTCCGCGTTCATTGCCGTTATTCCGTTTCCTTTGTACTTTCCTATATCTCGTTCATTTTTAATTATCATTTCTGTACAGATTTAATTAACGCTCGATAGTCAAGTTGTAACGTAATGAGTATAGCGAAGTTTTTTACACCCTGTACTTCGTATCATCTGTAACGGACGACTTTAATATTTTCAATGTTATTAAATTTTCGCGACAATTAAGAACGAAACTAATTATAAACGTTTCATAAGCTGACTTTCTAATAACTTCATAAATGAAAGAGAAATCAATTTCCGGAATCCACTTTCGATTCAGTTTACATCGTTGTCGCTATTGTAAGGCGCAAATAGGAAAATTCACTCGACGCTTACAGGACGCACGTCCCAGTTTTAATTTTTCATCGAATGATCAATGCATATCATTTATGGCGCGATATTCATTGCTTTCAAGTCTACACTATCGTTAGTCGAAGTTACGCCCTACTTTTACATCACCATAACGCCCGATAATACATATGGATATCACGTCTCGTAGCTTCGTAACGGCATTATAGACGATCATCAGATGTTGGCTCTGGTCTCTAGTTTCATATTCCTCTTGTCTTACTCAATGTATCTCTGCCCCGCCCTTCTTCGTTATGAATACGAATTGATTATAAGAAAAGGACGATTCTTAAGACTTATGTCAAACTGAAGGCTTACTGAAGATAATCAAGTAGTATAGAAAAATAGATCTTGGAATAAATTGACAGAAAAACACAATAGAATATGTTATTTAATATAACAAACTTGTAATATGGTATTTAACGGAGAAACTGGCAGCTTAGTAAAAGAGTATAACGTAAAATTATTCTAAATAAAATTATTCTAAAACTTCGCCAAATGTCAATGTCAAGTTCCTCCAAGAAAGAAATTTTAAAATTCTACTTTGATATGACAAATCCTGACAAGGCGAAAACGAGCTTTTACCTAGCCAATGAATGGATAGAATTCTCATATCGATCTCCATCACAAATCTCCAGATCATTGAATTTGAATTTGGATGACCAAATATGAAATTCATGAATTTCACATTTCAGTTTTAAAATTATTATTTCGAAATGTGCTCATTATTGTTGAATGCGGAGTGATATACACTGACGTTCTCACTGAACACAAAAGGAACCGTCCAATCAAAACGAAAACAATAAAAAAAGAAAAATATTCCGAAAATATGAAATTCGTCTCAAAGTAACTGAGACGTAGATATCGACATAAAGAAGGTAGAAGGAAATCCTCACGGGCAAATATTTATTTCACCCGGAGGCTTGCGCGAAGAACGCCCGACTGCCATATACCCCTTAACGTCGCTTACTTTTCCGCCCCGATTCGTCATCTGCACCAGCCCGGAGACAAAATGTTTTTAGGAAAATGCCTACTGACCTACATCGCTTCCATCGTCCACTCGTGTCGATTTCCCATGACGACGGGCAAAACCTGTCCTGGGGCTGTTAGGCGAAGCTCCAACGTGCATAACACCCGATATATACCTTCTGCATTTTAGATATGTTGATTTAAGGGCAGATACTACTGTAACTGGCATAAATTTTCGAGGCTTCCTAAAACAATACATTTTTCTGAAGGCTCGCAACTACCATACACACCAATTAAGCTGCAAATTTAAAGATCGTTTATTTTCTTGTCAAGAAAATGCATTTTAGAAGATTACCAAAATCAGTAGAACAAAGGACAAAGTATTGTTAGGTCAAGCATATAGTAGAGTTGACATTTTGATACAACAATCATCCTGGTGGATGCAATCATTTCTAGGATTGCTACAGTCGTAGTATGGTTGCTTCAACGACGTTTTTCTCGCTGTGAATTCAATACTGTTGATTTAAAAAAAAATCATCACTGTCACTTGTTATTTGAATGTTTTTTTTTTTTTTAATACAATTTTTCATTTTCTTTTTAATATGTTTAGTTATATTATATTATATTTTTCTTATATATTTAATTTTCTATCCTCGCCAATTCTATTACTTCCCGTAAATTCTTCTATTCCATATCCATTTTCAATTGTATTACTGTTAAATACTTCTTCGTCAATTCGAACTATTACAACGAATGCGGTTTTGGTATTTACACTCAATAATGAATTTTTTATTCGTACTTTCGTTTCAGTTTTTAATTCTTGTCTTCAAATGGAAATATCTTAGTATTGTCGGAAATTTTCACGGTTCATTATTGTCAAGTCTGATAACAGATGATTCTTCATTCGCATTTTCTAGAATGAAGCAAAAAAAAAAATTGAATCATTCATTGCAAATTTTTAAAAGTCAAAATCGCAGTAAAACATCGCTGCATTATCTCTTCCTATGCGTAACAACATTAAATTCGATCAGTTTGTAATTTCACACTGCAGTGCAAGCACGCCCAAAAACGCATATCGCAGGGAATTTAGGGACTGTGAAATTGCTTTTTCGAAATTGATTATCAACGTTAATAGTTTGACGATTTTACTTGTACTTTTATATATTGTCAACTTAATAATTAACATTTAAATTTTATCTACTTATACAGTTTTTAATTATATATACAATTGTTCGAAAACACAAATGTCAACTCAATACAGATAAATTATAGTGAGTCAATTTCGGTATTATTTTCAATTTTTTACGATTGTAAATGTCCTTACACAATGCGGATGTTGAATTCTCTTAATATATTTTATGAATATTTCTTTTGATAAATTCGGAAATATTTTGGGTAAGTGTAAGAGTGCCACTGAACTACCGATGCATGATTATCTCTAAAATTATTTTGATTTTTTTTATTAATGTAATATGTATTAACCTTTCTATATATTGTCCAGTACAATTTGTACTCTTCCCGACAGAATTTTGTATATTCAATGTCAAATTCAATAAATTCAATAAACTATATCTATCTATCTAAATTCAGAAATTTTCTACCATATTTCCGAAAAGTTATTCGATATTTCGAACATCGTAATTTGCCTGGAAATTTCTTAACAATTATAATATCATTCTTAATAATTTTGAAAATTTTCCGAAGCAGTCCGATTCAATAATATGACATAAAAACGAAAAAATAAAAGTAAATCATTGGAATAAATCAGTGTAAAAAATTTATTTACATTACACATATTTATCTCATAACATTATCAAAATATAATTATATCATATTAATAAAAAAAAAACTTTGATATATTTCCAGTCGTAAATTTACTATAATTAAGAATTAACATAAATTAGGACATTTTTCTTACCTATATTACCGACATATTTTGGATTTTTATCCGACTATTTTTCTGGAAATATTTTTGAAAAATGTTCTCAAAAAATTCGTGTCCTTCGTCTAATTTACTTCGTTCATTTTTCATCGATACACTCTTTTCTGTAGCGTAAGGAACCTAATGTATTTTATTCATATTACTTTCCTTACATTTATCTAATTAATTTTATTAATCTTTATCTTTTCCCATGCATTCATTTCATTTTTATTGATGCATGTTTAATTCATCCATCTCGTCCATTTCATCCTTGAATATCGCATTTCGCATCATATTTCAAGCTTTTCTTCGAGTAATGCTTTCAATGAGGTTTCAAATTTCATTTCATGTCACGCAATTCGCTTCTCGATTGCATTGCATTTGTATGAATAGTTAATATTAGGAATACAACAGCCAGCATTGTGAAATGCAATAAGAGAGGAGTACCATCAATTAATTTTCATGTATTAATAGAAATTGCTATATTCTGACGGACATACTTCGCCCTTTCTTACTCTGGACTTCGGAGACGTCGGACCTAACTAATTGCTCATGGACTACCGAAATTCAACTAGGAACTTCTCAAACAAGAACAATGTGACGAGGACATCGTTCTAATATTGCCATTCTGACCAGTACATTTTCTTCAAAGAAGTAAAAATATCGAATCAGTAGATTAAAATAATGTGCCTATCTATATGTAAATTTATAAAACTTTACAAATTTTAGAATTCGTAATTCGAAATTAAACATCACACGAAACAAAAGATTTCTTCACTTCTGAAGTCACGTTTATCCCTATTGAAAATATCCAGGTGATGGTTTTTACCACGTGGTCTATGGTCATTTCCAAGTTGCGACCGGGTATTTTTGGCCGATTTGACCAGGTCGAAACCACGTGGTCATAATCACATGATTTCGACACTGCCGATAACATCCAACATGGTCTTGACCACTTGATCATGACTTGACGATAAAAAAAAAATTAATATGAAATAAAAAAAAAACTTCCTTGAACAGAAATCGAACCCGGGTCGCCCACCTTTCAATTCCGAACTATATAACCACTCGGCCACGTTTCAATTGCTGTTGTAAACCGTAGTAAAAATTACGAGTAGCTGAATAAAGAATATGAGGACTTCCAGGAAAAAATAAAATATTGAAAGGTCAAAACTTGGATTAAAAAGGATTAAAAAATGGATAAAATATGATTTATTTTCTTAATGACGATTCTGAATCTATATCGATTCAAGTTTTCATGTTTTAATCATATATGTTTTCTTACTGTATATGGAACGTTCTTCTAAGTGTGGATAAGGTAACATGTTCAGACAAGTTACGGTATGTTTAATACCAAGTTCATGTTGTTTAATTAAGTTTAACTCAATAACACAGAATCATGTCACTCCTATTTTAATTGCTTCTTATTTTTGCCACGATTTACAACAGCAAACGTGGCCGAGTGGATATAGTTCGGACTTGAACAGTGGACGACCCGGGTTCGAAGATTTTTTTTTTTTCACTTTAATATTTTTTTCATCAAGTCATGACCAAGTGGTCAAGACTTCATCGGCTGGGTCGAAACCATGTGGTTATGACCACGTGGTTTCAACTTGGTCAGGTCGGTCAAAAACACCCAGTCGCAACTTGGAAATGACCATATGGTTAGACCACGTGGTAAAAACCACCCGGATATTTTAAATAGGGATAGATGTTTTACGTTTCACTTAATGAAACATATTTGGTTTAACGTTTTCCGCACATATCGTTCGTCAAATATTCGTTCATTTGTCCGTGGACGAAAATGAGATGTACATTGGATATTCTGAACTGTACGAATAATACAGCCCTTATTAGAAAACGTATTTACGTTTACGCTGAAAAAAAAACAGTTTTGCTATATAGGCCAACCAAACTACAGTTGACCCAACCATTCGCATGATTTATACGCATTCATCTATATGATTGATTCAACCGTAAGGTATAGTATGGTTGCTACAACAAAATACTTCTTTTACCGTGAATACGTCCATTGAACATCCATTGCAAGTCCAATGGACGTCTTCGCCAGTGACAACTGCGGACGTGCAATGTACGTCCAATGGACGTTTTTGTGATATTATCAACTTCATATCATATTTTCGTTAAAAAGTCAACATCATATTTACAGCATTTAAAAGTCACGTAGAAAATTCACCCTATGTCGGCAATTAAAAATGAAATGACAATTACACATCATACGTGAAATGCAAAATGTTAGGGTGTAATCGCCGTGTACAATCTGGAACATATAGGATTGGCACGCCCCCTTAGTCGCTGTTCCTTAGACAATTGGGCGAATAAACGTCGCCTCAGTCGCGGTAATGAGGATCGAGATAGGTGAGGCATCGGCACCGGGAGGAAAATCGAAGAATAAGACGTTAAGTGCAACCCTCTCGCGCCGACACAAAGGCGATTATTACGTCGGCAGGGGCGGGCACGAGGGAGGCGCATTAAAGTTCTCGAGGTGTAAACTCGAAGTAGATGAGTAAATGGTCGTCAGAAAGAGGCTAACGATGTATACTTCGCTCGTACGACGCGCCAGGGATGACGTCATGGCCTTTAACGTTGCCCGACCTCCATCGATACCGACGACGACGACGACGACGTCGGTATCGCGTCGGTAATGAGAATAACGACGCCGTTGCCCACTTGTCATTGACAGCTTCGCGGGTATCCTCTCAGCCGTCTTGGGTTTTACAAATTTTACCACTCGAGTGGAATAGGGACCCTTATCTCAGACAGGGACAATTTGTCCATTAATCCGAATGATAGATCTTCGATGTATAAATCATATTGTGTGACATCTCGAACGAAAATATCCTATATATGGAACATGAAATTCAAAATGATCTCGGACAGGTAAGGAGCTCTTAATAAATATAAAAAAAATGTATAATAAATCACTAGTTCCGTAATATATATGCTACTATAATATTATTGTCAAATAGTAAAGAATTTGTCGTGGAAAAATAAAAGTAATATTAAGCGGATAAAACATTTCACTCTCCCTAAATTAGATGTCGTGTTACGTGTCACATTTCGGATTTCACTGGATATTGTGACATCTTATATATTCGGTTTATTAACCTCATATAAACAGCATCAGATACTACGTTTTTCTTTCTATGATCCACTATTTCAATTCCTATATTTGACGATATCAGTTACATTTCATATTTGATATTATACACGTATCACATTTCTCATGTTAGATAAAACGTTTTCCTTATATGCTTTAAACGGTTAATGTTTCACGATTTCATTTTACCTTTTTAATTATACATGTACTACATTTCATAAGTCACGTTTTGCATATCACGACTTATATTTCAAGTTCATGTGTTTTTTTTTTTAATCCGTAGTTTATATTGTAATATTCATACTTCCTCATATTTACAATTCCTTCTTCTTAGTATACATTTCATGCCACACATTTCATGTTGCACATTTCATGGTTCACATTAATGTTTTACACTTCATGTTTGACGATACATATTTTAGGTTTTACGTACTTATGTTTTATGTTTCATGTTCTATATTTTGTAGTTGATAATATTTGACGTGTTTACTTGCATCTCATATCCTTCACACTTCATCTTCGATGAATTGTGTTTCATTTTTTTCCATTTCACAATTCATGATTCATGATGTGTTTCATGTAGTTCAAGTTCGGTTTCATGTTTTTTTATATCATGATTCATATTTTACGGTCGTAATTAGTTTCGTACTACATGTATTACGTATTCCATTGTTTACACCGTAAAAAATTATTGTTCGGTCAACTATATATATGCTATATAGTTGATACAACCATTTAAATGGTTGCTATATAATTATTTGTATGGTTGACACGAGCATAATGTGGTTGCTCCAACAATACTTTTTTCCGTGTGTGTGTTTCAAATTGCATGTCTCATTTTTCGTATTTTATGTTTTATACCATTTCATAAACGGGATTTCGTACTTATGCAATTTGGCTTTACAATTTATTTATCCTTTACAATTTCATATTTCAAGTTGTTTACTTAACGACAACACGATTTCTAATTTTTAACTTTAGATCAGGTTTCATTTCATGATTGATAATGATAAAACATCCTATTTCATGGTTCACAATTCATATTTTATGGCATTTTTTTTATTTCATGCACACATATATCACACATGTATACATTTTATTTTACCCATCTTGAAATAACACATTATATTCGATAAAACACATTCTATATTTACAATAATTCTGATTAAAAAAAAAATAAAAAAATTATAGATAATTGATTCACTCTTTAACATTCTTCTTCTGTCTTCTAATTGTTTCGCTATATATAAAAGAAAACAGCATAATGCGAGCAAAATTTGCATGCGGATCAGGCGGCTCATCATTTTCTCGTCGGAGATTGATGAGCACATTCTACGGGGTTGCTTTTCTACCTTTGGAAATATCGCCAGTAGCTACGTTCGGAATAAATCGTAATGCAAAAATAAGGATATGCGTTTCGCATATTGCATCGCCTTAATGTCAGAGAACAAATTTCCCCAGAGGAAATACTTCTAGATTCGTATTTATGCGAATTATTTTATTAACTCTGAGATACTAATGTAAAAATGTAACATTTTCTACTTTTTTTCTATAATATAAACAAATAATTACATATAAGCATTTTTTTTTTTATTTTCCAATTAATTACAATCGTACAAAATACTTGTTATATAAACGAAAACATCATTATATACGCAAGGGATGTTTTTCCCCTTTTATTACAAACGTGGTCATAAGTAAAAATCGTAACATATTTCTATTTTACTTATTCATCAGATCGACGGATATAAAATGAATCTTTATTCTTATGCCTCGATCGTAAGACGTCAAGAAGATGGATACGATGAACTGCCTGCCGCATGTTACATGCCAAAACTTCGGTACGTGAACTACTTGAGCTTATCAATAATGTGAAGCTTGCATGCAAACAGATTTTTCATTTTATAAAAGAGTATCCAGCAATCCGTGCTACAAACTTCTCTTCGGTGTTTTACGTTAGCTCTGTTTCCGTTGTCATTATCTAAGGCGTGTTTGCTTCTCGGTTAATCCATTGTTATAGAATCTCCACGCTATTATAAACTTATTAAATTTTAATGTAAATATTTTAGTTATCTTTATTTTCGCTAAATTCTTTTGACAATTTTTATATAACGTTTTATAAAAGATATGGAACATTCTAACATCGCAATAGAATTTCCCATATCTTTTATAAAACGTTAAAAAATAAACTTTTATAATTCAGCACGAAACGTTTACGTTTTTACCAAATATTTCGAAAATAAACGACAATTTCAAACTATAATAAAACGTATCTTTCTTTCCTGAAAGATACAAAAATGTCTCTTTGAAAGTTTTATGCCCAAACTTTCCCCACTTCGATCTCCAATATTCGAATAAACAAAATTGAACGGCGCAGTGACAAGCTTTTCGTCCCGATGAAAAATAACCGACAACCCGCCTCAATTACTCAAGCGTCATTTATTACCTCGTAATCACGCACACTGCAACAAGTGTTGAGAATCATTAAGCTCGAGCCCTAATTAACTCTCGAAATCGGGGTTGTCCTATATGGTGCATAATAAGCCGATTAATTCCTGCACACCTTCGACCATTCCTCCTGTGCAATATATATATATACGACAAATTTTAGGATCCTATTAATACTCATGATGTATTTTTTTAGCACGCTATTCGCTGGGGAGTTGAAAGGTTTTGCTTTCGAGAATAATGACAAGTGTACAAATTGATGTATACATCCATTTAAATATTTTAAGTTTCGCGTTATTGCCAAAGATAAGCTTGAAATTAATGTAAGGAACTGCTGAATCATAAGGCGGTACTCGTATGTGGCCATTTTAGGTAATTTATCAGCTAATTCAATGCCACAGGTTCCTCTGTAAGTATACAAGGATCCACACACCAACTGCGATATTAATTTATAAATTATATTTGTATACCATGTATGTTAAGATAAATTGTTGTATATAGCCGTACAGACTTCGTTTGAGGTCTGGGCACGATTTAAAATGAATAAAAAAAAAATTCGCGGATCTTGGATGGAGATTCTTTGTCATGAAAATTATAACCAATCCCTGGTAGAAAATTTGAACATTTTCTTCCCAATTACCGGCCAGTTTTTCTGGCAGCTGGCCATATACTGGCCATCTTTTAAGGCCAGTTTTCCTATGAAAACTTAACGCTCAAATGCCCATATTTTGCCCATCAATAAATGGCCAAAAACTCGTGAAAATTATGGCCATTAATTGTATGGTATTTTGGTTAGAATAAATAGT